>JBCJKH010026139.1:0-40043 GCA_039877255.1 Loriculus beryllinus
AACCACACAGCTTGGTGTCATCGGCAAACTTGCTGAGGGCGCACTCAATCCCACTGTCCATGTCAGCGACAAAGATGCTGAACAAGACCGGTCCCAACACCAATCCCTGAGGGACACCACTCACCACTGGTCTCCAGCCAGACATTGAGCTGCAGCTCTTTGCGTTCGGCCATCCAGCCAGTTCTTTATCCACCGAGTGGTCCACCTATGAAATTGATGTCTCTCCAATTTAGAGACAAGGATGTCGTGTGGGACAGTGTCAAATGCTTTGCAGTGGGACAGTGTCAAATGCTTTGTCCAAACAGAAGGGTACCTTATAATGTGCAGAAAAGGGCCAAAATATATGTTGCATGTATTTGGGATTTAAGGGGGTTAGATAACAAAATGCTGATCTTACCACTGCCATAAGAACTAGATAGATCTGTCCTCATTGGAGATATGTTCCTAAGCATCCTAGTCCATGGACATTAAAGTACAGAAGAAAACATAACATCTTTAGAGCCTTGATGGCTTTCACAGAATATTTTAGGGCTTCTCTGGCGTGTAAATTTGAATGCAGTTTCAAGGTTCATCATCTACACTAAATATGTTGTGGCAAAAGCAGATAACCATTCTCTCTATAGGAATAGGTATATGGATATGTTATCTATCTAATATATGGAAAAGCGCATCTATAATATACAAGTGAACTAGAGATTTTATGCTGGCTGTTGCCTTAGGAGTCCTCCAAGGATACATGACTCTTTACACAAAAAAAACCAGCCTTTTTTTAACCATCAACAGGCTATCTGGTTGCAACAGGAGTTACTATAAACTAAAACCTGCTTTTAGTATGTGAAAACTAAAAGTGGCAGTGTCTGCTCTGAAAAGAGTCAATAATTTATTGCTTTTGGTTAGATCAACCCTTAAAGCATTTCAGTAAATCAAGGAAGGGTCTTTCAGCCAATTATCAAGAAGCTACTCTTTGAAGGCGTATTACAGTGTCTATAAATCTGCAAATGTGTTTCTCAGTTGTTCAGTTAGAGCTGTAATCAGTTACCATACCAGATGAGCTCTGAAGTCAGCAGATCGGTTGCACATTCCCAAGAGGATTTCTTTTCTGTCTTATCTTTTCTATTTCTCTGAAACACATTTAGGATTTCACATATTCAAAACATACTCATCTGAGCAGCTGCTGTGTCAAATGAACAAAGCTAAGGAAGATAATAAAGTACAGTTTTGTTGATATTTACTAATCTGGCTTATCCATGCCTGAAGTCATCTCTGCATGGAAGCAAAGACATGTTCCTCTTCAGTAAGGGGATTTTTTGCTGTTACAGACGATGTGTTATGTCCCAGAGATTATCAGGAAATGCTGCCAAGTCTGTTTCACCACTCTCCAGGAGAAATTGCACTGAATCTCATACAGAAGAAATAACTTGCAGGAGTGGCCTACTGGCATAAAAATAGTGTGGTTTAAATGGAAGCTACTTGAGCACCTACGAGATATCACTGGATATGTGGATAATTTGAAATAACCTACAAACCTATGTTTCTATAACCAAAACGTTAATGAACTTATTGATCCAAGTATAGCACTGTTCTATTAATCCAGTCTCACCTTTTGTATATCTCTCAAGGACAACCCTATAAGGATTCAGACAAAGCAGAGACTACCTAAGAATTGCTAGAATCTCTTCAAAGCATTAAAATAAATGCCTAGACTGTGCAATGTAAGTTTTACAAGATGTAATAATTCAAATAATATATAAAGCAAATTGCAATTCATTCAGCAGAATTATGTGGTTGAAAAATTAAGAAATAGCAAATTGTAGTAGCTTAGATGCTGGATCCTCTCAAAAACTCCCAGTAAGTTTCAGATGATGCCAAAATATGGATGGCAGTTGACGTGCTGGAGGACAGAGCTACTCTTCAGACAGATATAGAGAGGCTAGAGAAATGGGATGACAGAAACTTTATGAAGTTTATCTAAGACATGAGTGAAATCCTGCATCCAGTTTTGGGCTCTCCATTACAAGAATGACATTGACAGATTGGATCAGGTCCTGTGGAGGGCCACCAGGAAGGTTATGGAACCAGAGCACGTGATGTATAAGGAGAGGCTGAGAAAGCTGGGATAGCTTAGCCTGGAAGAGAGATAGCTCAGGGCAATCTCACTGCTGTCTGCAACTACCTAATGGGAGAGTATAGAGAAGGTGAAATTAGTCTCCTCAGAAGTAGACAGTGAAAAGATATGAAGTAATGGACACAAATTGCAATGAAGGATATTCTTATTGCACATGAGGGAAACATTCTTTGTTCTTTAGAGCAAGGGCAATCAAACATTGGAACAAGGGTTCAGATAGGCTGTTAGATTGCCATTCTTACCCTAATTTGAGCAGAGGATGGTACCAAATGACATCCTGATGTCGCTTTGAAACTAATCTATTCTGTGATTTCATGTTCCTCAACAGGGCTGCGCTGGCCGCTCTTGTAGGAGCAACCTTCTATTATTACCTGTGTTTGTCAACTGTGTGTTGGAGATGGAGTCTTTGAAGGCTTCCTCAGGTTGTTGTCCTACTTTCAAGTCCCCATACATCAGCTGGTGTCATCAGGTTCTGTTCATTAGAAATGTTTTTGGATTTTTGGATTTGCTTTTTCTTTTTTTTTCCAAGGCTCCTAGTCAGTCTTTCTTTGGAAATTTATCCTGATGGGCAAAAGACAGAAAGGAGAACTGCATGATCTTGGGGTTGGGAAACAAGGCACTTATAATTCAGACTGCTTGTGTGATGCTGAGGTAGCTAACGGGACTGAGATTTCCAAGTGATGAGTTATCTTAGGCTACTTTTACGCAATAATAATAATGATCAGCTCTGATTTTCACCCTACTGAAGAATTTGAATTCTTTCAGATGTTAAAAGCTGGGCTCCCTGAAATACCAAACCTTTCAAAAAATCATTGGCCACTTTGAAAAATCCTTCTTTAATCTCCTGGCTTCTTCTGAATAATAGAAAATGTAGAGAGATTGGTTTTTGTTCCTTAACTCCCTTCCCTCTTTCTTTTTTTCCCTTGTGTTATACTTTGTGAGCCAGAAAAATCATAGATTTCTGCACTATGTCCCAATTACAAATTTGGACTTCATCAGCAGAGGATCAGCTCCAGAGAGGGAATGAGAGTAGTAGAAGAGACAAATCAGCATGGGAAAATCTCTCCTCCTTCCCATTCTCCAGGGACAGGTTCTGAAAACACATGGCTTTTGGCTGTCAACTTGCTTTTGGCATCTGTACTCCAGCTGAAAGCTTGTTGCATGCTTTGATGCAGTAACAACACAGCCCACATTTCTGCTGATTAATCATTCGGTCATTCTGTATCTTAACCAGCTGTGATCATGAGCTATTTTTCCCTGCAAAGGTTAGAAATATCACTGTTCATCATCTTTATATTCTTTACTCGCTTTTCATAATGGCTGAATGGTCTTATCTAAGGAGGTGTTGAGGGTCCACACACCTACTGAAGTCAGGGAGGGGTGCAGATGTCTGTCCCCACTCAAAATTAAATATTATCCCCCTACCCTTCAAAGATCGTAACAAACAACTGTTTAATTCAGCTCTTGAGGAGTTATGCTCTGCGTCCAATTTTGTCCTAGGAGTAGGAATCCCCATATCTATATACTTTATTTGTGCTTTAGTTTTGGCATTTGGGGGCTGCAACCCACTGCCAGCAGATGGAAAATGTCAACGAAATGCACTTACTTTATGACTCATGCACCCTCTGGAGTATGTCACAAGTAAACCCTCCACAGAAGATTTATCTTCAATAAAGGAAGATTGTGCTGATAAACTGTTGTAGCATTTTTGACTTCTTTAGAACCATTTCAGTAACTCCAACTACTTGTTTTAGTTACTGGGCTGGAAGCTACTGGCAGTGTTACTTTAAAACAGGGAAGTACAAGCCTCCTCCCTGGAAATGACAGTGTGGTCTCCAATACCAATTGCAGCCAAATGGATGTTAATGCACAAAGAAGTTTTTACAATGATTCATTGGAAATCACATAATAATGAATGAAGCTTCACATAGCCAGTAGTATTTTAATTTTTAATGAAAACGCCCAATATGTGTCATCTCTTTTTTCTTATATTGAGAACAATGGCCTTTATTCTTCAGGAATGCTCAGGTTATCTTTTTCTCTCCTACTTTGTCCAAAGTGACTGGTCTAGGTTTTGCAAACCGAGTCAATTAAATCATTCTTCTAGAGAGAAACAGAGTCTGTAAGTCTGTAAATTACATAAAAACTACTTTACGTCCTGGGAGCAAAGTAGAAAAGCATGCGTGAAAACACTCTGTCCACCCCAGAGCATCTATAAAGAACTTAACTTCTAGTCATCCCTCATGTGAACAATATTTTCCTCCTGAAAAGAACAGAAACATACCCTTCCCTGAATGTCATTTACTTGGAGCCTTTGTTTAATACTTTGCCTAGTTTTAGTAACTTCCATATGAGTATGTTTTTCTTCCTGCTTTTTCATACTGTGAGAGACCCTTTCTATATTAAAGAAGCAGTGATATAGGAGGGTAGCTAAATTAGCTGAAGATCTTGATGATACAGTATTGTCATTAAATTGGTAGATAGGTCAGTGAGGGGTGGCCATGGCCTTGAGAGGACATCCAAAGCTGAAGATCAAGAACTGCAGATTCCAGTCTACTTTAGGCATGGGATGTGGGGAGTGAAGGTGTTAAGATTTGCATGAAAAAGGGTTTGGGAATGAGCTCTGAGGCCTTGGTGCTTGACAAGCTCTGGGGCCATGAGTTGGAACATGTAAGGACAGGAAAGGTAAACAAGCAAGCCTTGGGAGGATGGGCCAGGATGTAGTTGTAGTGGGAATCTCAGTTGGAGGCCAGAGGATGTGGGGTTTGTGAGAGGGTCTGCAACATTGTGATTGGACTATTTACCTGAAGAGTTTCACAGTTTCCAATGAGATTGAATGTTGTACGTATGTGCAGGTTGGGAAAGTACTGAACAAGGGGATAAAAAGGACTTGGTGGTAATAAATGAGGATTTGAGTCTCTGCATCAATTTGAGTCCGTATCATGAAATGCCACAGTGGAATTACGCTCGATTTGTGCTTCACAGTATTCAGATGGCATGCTGAGAAGATGGCAATTGCTGACCAATATGTCAAAGCCCAACCTAGGCTGAGATATCAGCTCTGATGACAAGAACATCTGAATGTGTCTGGGAGAGACCACATAACTGGTGGATGTTAATACTGCTCATTTGTCTAAAACAGAGACATTTGTTTGCTGAGTAGGAAGCCTTCCATGCCTGCTAGGCTGGAAGAGCCGGATACTGTCACCTTCCCTAAGAATGAGCAATAAAAAGCTAAATTATGAACCTTGTCTCTTTAATAACTCTTAGTGATCTGTAAGCAATCCAAACCATTTTGGAAGGCATTTTGGCTATAAAGGCCTTGGCAAGGGTTTGGAAAGATATTTAGTTCTTTCATCTCCCTGAGTGAAAATAAATCTGCCAGGAACATTAAAGCACCAACTTTAACTTTTAGTCAATATTCTAATGTTTGCTGTCTGTCATACCAGTGAAACAGCAGGAAAAAAGGTCCTTTTTCATAGAGCTGTCTTCGGATAGCCTTCCCCAGATGGCTCCTGAGAGACTGGAGTCAGCATTCTAGGATTTTGTGGAACCATAGACACAAAAAAGACCATAAAGAAAAGAACAGCCTGGATAGGCTGAGGACAGGACAGAAATGCAGACTGTTACTCAGCTCAAGACATCTACCTTTTCTGCCTCCCATGATTTCTTTGCTGTTATTTTGGCAGAAGGGAGGAGGCAGAAAAGTAGCATGAAGAAGGGCACATAAAGGAGCCTGCAGAAGGGAAGATGTCAGTGAGCAGTGTAAACCTCTCATGAATTTGGGTTTAGAAGACTCTCATTTTCCAGAAGCATTTCTTAATTTCAAATGAGCTGTACATATCTATACGTTTCTAAAGTCCAGATTCTGTGCCTAGCTATGCTTGCATCTAGGCACTTGTTGCTTACATTTTGTTTTGTATGACTTGATCTATTTGTGAGCACTTGCCTATCTATTGAGGTGTTTCTGGCAGTAGTGAGTGTGCATATCTGAAATCAGGACTTAAGTATCTGGAATTAACTATTCTTAGAAAACAAAGGACTGTTGAGGAAGGCTTGGAGTCTACATTTGACAAAGAAAGATCAATGTAATATTTTATAACATTTGAATGGTTTTCTATTCAATTAATAGTCTTTAGACAACTTAGATATGTTGATGGCATGTTCCCGTTCAGACTGTCTGGAACGTAGATCAGTAAAACAATGTATTATGGATACACATTATATTTATTGACGAAAAGAACATAGTTTGCTAGCACAGGGCTCATTCTGTATAGTTATTATGGAAGCTGGGCCTTCTAAACTCTAGTATATGAGTTTACAACATTTATCTGTCTCCAAGGGAACAAACAAGAAGTCAGTGGCTGTGATTTGCAGCAGAGAATGTTTCTGGAAACATGGTACAGAAAAGAGATAACCATAAAGACAGTATCACATAAGCTTATGTTACTTAAGAAACCTGTAGATATTTCTTTCATGGAGATATTTAAGAGCAGTCTAGAGTACTGCTGCTCAGTGGTGCACCAGGGATCATACATGGACTTTCAGATCCATGCTGCTTCTACCTTTCAGTGATTCACTGAAGGAGAGTATCCATCTCAGCATAGAAGCACAGAGTTGACTTCTTTTTCGTAATAGCAAATTATGAAAATGTGCTTTGAAATATATCCTAGGGTGTACATGTGCTTTTGCTTCATCAGAAACCTCCATCGCTTAAGTTGGGTGCTGTTTGGGTTTTTTTCCTAGCCCTAAGGAAAGCATCTGCTATTGTTGTGAAAGATTGTGGTGGCTTGGAGGAGAGATGGACAATCATTCTTCATTTTAGAGTAGCATTCAGGGATGCAAAATTCCCCAGTATTTTCAGCTACAGAATATGACAGATGTAGGTGTATATATTGTTTTTTTTATTTCATATTTTAGGTAGAAGAAACTACAAAAGTTTTCATTGTAGAGGTAGATGGACTTTGTATTGTCGTAAAGCTAGATGGACTTTACAAATCTCTCCTACTCACTTCACAGCATCTTCTTCAGCCATACTTTAAACATCCCATTAGAGAGTAAATAATGACTCTTGAAATGGGAAAAACACTATTGAATCAAGAAAAAAAAAATGTAATACTAAAAGGGAACAAGATATCCCCATTGGACTTTCATAAGTCATGAAGAAACACAAATTCATTTGAGGGAGAAATCTATGAAATTTGATAGATTACCTTGTTCCTTAATGTGGAATTACCATTCATGCTCCAGAAAATGTTCAGATTTTAGTACCATGGCACTGATACACATTTGACAGAAGTTAATGGAGGTTTTTCTGATAGTGGAGCATAACAAGTCTTCCATGAGAGGATTCTGTATTTTTCCCTTTTGATTCCAGTCAATGATCATTATGCCTAGAAATCAAGGATTTTAAGCATGGCTGTGGCTAGTTATGTACTCTTTACTATGAGGACATGCCTGTGTTTCTGCAAGCTTTCCCTGCAAGAAGTTGATGTGACTTCAGCAGTTTGGTACTTTGTTCTCTGCTTCTCATTTTTATTGATTACTTTGTTTCTGCAAGTATTTGCCTTTTCTTCTTGGCAAGGAAAATCTTCAAAATAAGGACAAAGACTGTCCAGTCAGAGATATCTGCTATTGATCTAATCAATAACTCTTGGAGCTGCAGTATTATCACAGCTATGAGCTGGTGTATGGGCAGAAGCTAGGCTCCAAGGTCGTCTGTTACCCCAGTGGCATGGACATATGTGTAATTTCTGTGCCCACTAAGTGAGCAATAGAATATAAACTAGATGCTTTTCAGTTGGCCTTAAAACTTCACAAGGACTGTTGAATCTGGAAACATCCATCTCTAAAATATCAGTAAAATTTTCTGAGTATTTGTTGGGAATAAGGGGGCTTTAAAGAGCTGCAAGTATTCCACAGATTTGACAGAAGTGAGAAATTTCTAACAGATAGCCACAGCATTTTACTGTCTCTATTTAGTCAATAGGTCTCAGGGATTTGGCTGTTGACCTTGAATTGTTACCAATAGCCCATATATATCCAAAGTAAACAGAATTGTGAAGAAGAACAAGAACTGAATAGGGAGAAGAAAATGCAGGAACTGCCAGCATATTCCTAGGAAAGACATCATGTTCAGACTCTGAAGTGTCTGGGTTAAAAGTGACTTTTCCATTGTGTTATGAACCATTCAGTTGCCTAGATCTAGGGCAACAAATTAATCCAGCACAATGGGTGCAATTTTATTGAGATTGTGTTGCATGTGTGTATTCACAAAAGCCCCTCTCTTATGTCTTTAGGAACTGACACCCATGAGGCCTCCGCAATTAGCTTATTGTAAATTGTACAAGGAATCATGTTTATTGAAGCAACCTCGAAGTCAACAGTTGTTTCAGCAATTCCATAAGGATCCTCCATTTTCATCAGTAGTCTGAGCGCTTGAAGTGAGGCCAAACTGATTTTAAGTATTCTTAGTTTTGCTGATTATATGTGTGAATAATATCTCTAATCCAAAGTATGAAAGTGCCACTCTGCTTAGTGTATTGAAGAGACATTTTTATTTATATAGCCTGCTCTGAATGCCAGTTCATGGTATGTGGTTCCTTCCTCCTCATTCATGCGGCCTTCTAGCAAGTACTAAAGTCTAAATATATCCTCTGTTGCCAGGATAACTAGCCGTGTGCTGGTGTTCTTACAAAAGGTGCTGCTTAATGCTTTATGATCTCCTGGATCTGGGATAAAGACTACCTCTTTCCCCCTGAAGAATTCATTATACACCATCCATTATTACTGTGGCTGTGTGTGCTACAGGAGGAACATAGATAAAGATTAATATTATGGTTTGGTTTTGTTTTTTGTTTTTTTGGTTTTTGGTTTTTTGTTTTTTGAAGTGATGAATGAAATTTGACAGGGTAAGTCTTGTTTTCCTTCACAATAAGCACAACACTGATGAGTACAAACTGTGGCAATTATTTTCAGGAGTTCTTACTCCTCACTTAAAATATCTTCTGCTTGTCTTTATAGTAATATACAAATACTCAAGCAAATTAAGGAAATATTTATTAGCATTTCCACTATGTAGGAGAAAACAAAAGACACAAATGGTTAAGTGTGTACAGCTTTTGTTATATGGTGGAACAGATGGGTGAGCTCATCTCTAAGTAGATGTTTAAGTGTTCAGTCCAAGCTATTGATCCAAGATCTCACCATAACTCACTGGAGAAGATGACTTCTTCCAGGAAGAGAAGCATCATACCCCAGGATGGGTGTTTAAAGACAGTAGACACGACCTATGATAAACACTTTTACAAGAGGTGCTGATTCTACACTTTGCTATGTCAGAAAATAACTGTTCCTTTGAAAGACACATTGTCTCAGAGCAGGAGCAAAAATGTATCAAATATACCTGTTTTAAAGAAAATTGTTTGGTAGTACTTTCCTGTAAAGAAGACACGCCTGCAATTAGTTTGCACACAGTCTAAGGGTGCTATTAATGTGCAAATGTGTTCTTCATCCATTAAAGCTGCATATATAGACAGTAATGATCATATGCCAGAAAATCCTGTGTAGTGTTTTGATATAACCAGCTTGTCTTTTGCACATAGAGTATGTAACATATGGTGATTTCTGTTCCTTGCCAAGTCTTCTTGTCTATTAATAATGGTGGCTGACAGAAATTTAAACCCTTTTTATTAGTGATCAAAATACTTTGTGACTGTTACCAATATTTCTTCTACCTTGAGACCATCCTGCTTGCCACATGACTGAGGTCTCCCTCATGAGTGAAAAACACATCTGAAAATGTTGGTTTGATTATCTGGATGACTAAACAGTTCTCATCATCATTGGTCCCTTCCTATAAAATAGCAATATTCTTCTTCTTCTTTCCATGTTGACATGTTGCAGGATTTGAATTTAGTGCTTTTTGAGCTTGGCTGTTTGAGGAAAAGAAGTTAATGCTTACATGAGGTCTATTTGTGGGCCTGTTAGTTCCTTCTCACCCCGAAGAATACTTGGGACTGTTCAGCCACTTCAACCCAGACTGAAAGGTGGGTGGAAGGCTCAAATATCTTGATCACCTGTATTTTGTGATAAAAGATATCTGGCTAAAGGAGAAAACCACTCAAATAAGAGCTCAGTTTGATTCTAGGAAAGACAATTTTAAGGTACCAAAGGCCAAATTTTGAGACACTATTTAGTATCATAGTTATAAGCTATCTCATTGAAGCAGTAGGAAAGGTCACAGTTTCCTTTCTTACATCCTTGCAGTTGATAGTTTCCTGTTTTCCTTTAGCATAGGTCACATTGCCTATTATTGTTGGCTGTGATCCCTCACAGACTGGCTGATACAGGCTAAAAGCTGCCTTTTAACCTACAATGCTCAGCTACTAATCAATTGTCTGAGGATAAACTAAGACCAACAAAGCATCACATTACACGAGCTGTGCAGAGCATTCAGCAGCATCAGGGCTGTACTGCTGAGGCAATGTAGACAGAAGTCAATTCTAATATCAAATTTGGAGTCAGATGTTTCCCCCTTTGACCCACATCTTAATTTTGTGCTTTTGCATTTGACTCAAAAGATGACATGTTATTTTGATGGGCTGCCCACAATGTATGAAACAGAGACCTCTTTGAAGATCTGCCCCTTCTCCCTTAACCTGTTTTGGTTAATATGTGATTTACCATAAAATGCTATTTTGACATAAAACCATTCATAAATACAGGGGAAATTGCAAATAGCTTCAGGAAGAAATAAAGAGGAAAGTGGAAAAAACATCAAGACATATTTTGCAAATTTCAAAATGGAATGTTTTAACATCATAAAAAGATGTTTTCTTTTATGAAATTACCTCAATTTTCAGCTAAGCATTTTGGTTTAGAAAGATTTTTAAATTCTTATTTATTTGACTTTTTCCACAGAAACCAAGTTAAAAATGTCACTATGCCCTTTCACAGCTCTACCATTCCAATGACAGATATTTGCTCAAGGTGGAAGCCAATTTAGGAAATCTATTGAGACATTTTTTGGAAATAAAAGACAGCATGCACGAACAAGACAGGACGTGATGAAATTGTCACATATCCTAGCAAATTGCTCTCTTCAGAGAAAAACTTGTTCCAGTAAATGGAAAAGATGAAGTATTTATGTACATATTTTTAAATCCTGTGTGTCTCTCAAAAAGTAGTGGTTAGCAGCAAGTTAGTGCCAGTGGCCACATTGCTGACTACAGATGTGCAGTATTTTAATTAATCTGTTGTGAGTTAAATAGCCTAGTTATGCATTTAACAATCTGAGTTGGATTTGTGTTTTACTGAATGGGGTAAATGCAACTAAGATGAATGTGTTGCTTTTGAAGGAAAAATTATGAACTGGATAAGGGCTGTTGTTCCTGAATTAACGAAGGTGAATTTATAGTTTCTGCAAGCCGCACACTAAACATATGTGAAGGTGAAGGGAATAAAATAACTTTTCTTGAACTCAGAGTGCATATTAAACATGTCAAGTCACATACTGATACTTCTAGCTCTGAAACAATGCATTTTGGTTATGAGAGATTCTACCAATTAGTAACTGTGTTTGTCATTTTAAAAGCTCTTACTGGAATTTGGTCTAAGATGTGAAGTGCTGAACAAAGTTGTCATCCACTGGGGGTTGTTATAAGAGGGTCATGTTTCCTCTGAGTTTACACACAGAGGGGCAAGCTGTATCATAGCTGTTTGAGAGGGTCTTAAAGGAAAAAGCTTGGGGTGACAGCAGAGCTTGCATACACCATCTTAGTGCATGAGACACTGGTGTGTTGTGCCACACCACCATTGCCTGACTGGCATCTTTAATCAATTCTACTAGCAAATACTATCGTAGTAGTTATACCAATCTTTCCTACTCATGAGCTAAATTGTGCAAAAGTGTGAGCACTCCACTGGAACCAATCTGGGCTGACTGTTAGAAGAATCCCTGGCATGAGTGCAGGTTTGGCTTGATCATATTTGGCCTGGACCAGTTAGCACTTACCCAGTTCTTGCTGTCAGGAATTAGCAAGAACCGCTGACCATTCCCAGTAGATACTCTGAGTGCAACTGGCCTATTTTGAAATACAACAGTTTAATAACATAAACGAAGACTTTTGTGTAAGGTGGACTCAATTCTAGAGCACTGTTTTGGAAACATGTGTTTTAACTGCATGGGTGTAGCCAGACTGAAAAGGTCTTTTTCATCAGTAATAAATGACACAGAAAATTTGGTGTGTTATAAGAAAAATATCTACAGTGGATCATAGATCATCATTATTTGCATAAAGTTATCCCAGATAGTCCCCCAAGGGGGATTATTTTCTCTGCTAAAGCAATATGGATGGCTTTTCCAAAGCCTCTCATTTTTTAACATGTTAATAAACTCTTTAATACTGTAATTCTGGTTAACCTCATAATCCACATAAACATTCACTTCTAGTTTGGCCTTGTCAAACTTTTTGCCTTGATGAAGTCCTGTGGCAATGAGCTCCAGGTTGATCATGAAGACGTTTGACAGGGATAAACATGTTAGGAAACACAGGAGGGGAAAAATTTGCTTGTAATGCTGTTATTGCTCATCTCAGCAGGGACTTACTTAGTCTGTTTCCTGACTTCTTTTGCATTCTTATTTTCTCCTTCTGCTACTGTCATGCATTTGGCCTTCTCTAGGGATCGAAACAAACCTACCCACGAACATAACTGTTCTCTAAAGTGCATGGTTGTCCTGTCAACCTCAGTATTTACCCTGTAATATTGCTTTTCACTTCCCACCAACTGGATGTGTGCAATTGAAGATGTCTCCAGGGCAGTAAGTAAACAAATCCAGCTAAGTATCAAAACTCTTCACTTCTCTGAGCCTGAAAAAAAGGGGGAGGATAGAGGCAAGAAGAATATTGTTTGTAACAGCTGCCAGTAAACATCTGGGTTTGCAGTGCAATATTCCGTGCAAGCTCCCAATTTATTTTTTAGTTATTGCTTGGTTTTCCAGCATATTTTTATATTATCTGTTTCAAGAGGTTTTAGGTGTCAGAGGAGTCCTAATCCTGGAGAGAGGCTGTTTTTATGATGGGTCTTGCAACTCCATCCAGTTCCTTACTGCACATGGCTATGCAGAACCCTTTTCTATCAGCAGAGCTGGTGGCAGGTTGTGCTTGGTACTGTGGATTGACTTGGTATTCTCTTCATCCAGAGTGCTGGCTGGAAGAATTGCTTTTTTCACTGAAATGAACTAACTAAACCTATTTCTAATTTTTGCTGACATGACTGATTTTGCAGTAAATAACCAGCTTTGGATTCTCAGCAAGAAAGATTTTTTTAGTTAATGAATTAAAAATCAGTTGTCAATTTTATTCTATGAATGCTAAAATCAGTGGATAAAAATGAAATCTCCCTCTCTGAAACAAAAAAGTCCTAGGGAAACAGCTCCTCCCTTTGACTTTGTCATTTGGAAGACATATCTCCGAGAATAATCAAGCATTTCTCTATTTATTTCCTCTCCCTCTCTCATGCCTGATGCACCTATAAAATGGATTGGAGTGAGAATCTCAAGGAAAAGAGGTTAAAGGGCCAGGAGGAGTGTAACCGTGTAGTCTTGCAATACAGTACTGCTGGTGCTATCAATAGGCGATAAGCTTTGTCTATATCTAGCTTAGTAAAATAAAGCTGTTTATCTTTGTGTGGTACAACTATAGTTTTGTATAGTTAGCAGTAACAAGAAGTTTTTCTGGGCAGAATGATATACTTATGACCCAAACATCATGCCTCAGAGTAGAAAAGCACATACCTGGTACAACAAGTGATATCTTGAGAAGCAGAGACACTGCAGACCAGCAGATTGACAAAACTGGTTACAGGGGTACCACAAACAAATGATAACATATGGAAATAGCATTATATGTAGTAAATGTGGGTGAAACTTGGAACAGGAGACCAATGAAGAAAAAGATAGGAATGTGTGTTAAAGAACATATATAAATTACACTAAAATGAAGCAAAAATAAAAAGAAAGTTTAAAAGGAATAAAAAAAGCAGGTAGGAAGAGGAAACCCTCTACATTAATATGTTATTCATCCTGATGAAGGACTCCAGATGATGACTACCCCCTGCAGTATCCCACTACTGCCAACATCAGTGTGAAACCACTCACCTTAACATGCAGAGGAACAGAAGGGTAAGCTTTGCACAAAGAAAAAGAGTTAAAACTGAGTCACGTTATTACGTTATTTATAGTTATGAATATATAAATGAAAAAGGTGTGCCTCCTCTTCACCAATTAACAAAATTTTGACTGTAACAGGAGTTACCAGGCAATTCTACCTCAGATAATCAAGAGTGCACATGGTGCATCCTGGCACAGAGAGGAGGGTCACAACCTGTCCATGTTCAAGCAATGCACAGATATCTTCATGGATGAAACTTTTCCAGTCCAAGCAATAAAGTAGAAAGTGTTACGTATTACACAGAGAGCTTCCAACTGACATGGATTATAACTGTATATGGACCATTAATTATCATCACAACATGGGTGACATAACAGGGTAACTCTAAGAGGCAAATATCAGCTGGCAGAGCTGCAGATCAAATGCTGCTGATGGGTAAATTGATTTTGTATATCATAGAGCTATTCTGGAAGAGGAAGTTGGATACAGTAGCTACAAATAATTTATTTTTTGTTTTTAATCTTCTGAGTAAGTTCTTTACGCTATTTCCTGAAGTAGGAAAATAAGTAGCTCAGTTGAGAATAGAAAACAGAAAGCCAGCATGTCTAAGAAGAGTGGAATCTGGCTTAGAATTAAATCCCACTCACCCCATCACAGTTGACTTTGGTCTCCAAGACTGGGCATCATCTCACGTAAATCTCTGCTCTCTGGAAGGCAGGTCTCTATGCTGAGCTGGTAATATGGAGTCCTTCCTTGCTTCGGACAGGGAAGGTTATCCTTCTCACGCTGAGAAACACGGGGAGGTTTAAACACTTATATGAACCTACTTTTCTTTTTCAATGCAGCCTGGAGAAAGCCAAGGAAACAACTTCAGCTGGGAGCCTCAGCCACAGTTTAGCTAAGTCCATGATGGTATCTAAAGTTTGCATTGGGTGTTCAGTTAATATGCTGCCTGAAGTAAATTTTTAGCTGAAAAACTCTGTTAACTTTGAAAGATCCGAACACTTCACCTTCTGAGTGGAATACAGACCATTATTAACTATAAAGAAACAGAGGCGCTAAGAATTGAGCAATGGGACCTTTGCTCTGGGTCCCCTCTGGGCTCTAATCAGTTGACATCAGATTCTCTGTGTTTATTTAGGGTTGAGTTTTATTTTTTGTATGTAATTATGTTCAAAGTAAGTCACAGAAATCTGAGCAGAGGGGTTGCTTGCACTAACATCACATAATAACTGCTGAGTGACTATCTTGATCTCCTGTGATGACATGACAGGAAAACCAAACAAACAGCCAGGAGACATGTTGGGTTTGCTTGTGTGAAGAAGTGATATCAAATCTTAGGAAAACATGTTGCTTATTATTATCAATAATTAAGGCTGCTATATTGTAGATTAAACAATCTTGGTGCTGATACTTAAAATCAAAGACTCTTAATGAATTCTGCTCTGCACCAGTGACTATGGTGACAACTGAATGTTAATGACATGTTTATGGATGGTGAGTGGAAGGAAACAAACAATAACCATACATTTGGGTTTACAGTAGTAGGTGAATAAAAGACAAAGACTAGTTTGTAACCTCTTACCGCATATGAAACCTCAAGAGCTGAGTTATTTTTCAGATTGTAATTCGTGATGATATAGTAAGTGCATTATTTTACAGACTTAATGTTATATATACATTGATGTGCATTAAAAATCTCCACATTTTTAGATACCACCGTCCCATTGTAATAGAAAGTGTATACATTTTCCATCATATATGAAATTTCATTTCTCTTCTGAACCAGTGGTAACCAGTATAAATATAAATGTATTCATGGTTTGAACAGTCACTTTTCGCTTTCTATAGACCACCTGTTATAATTTTGAAGGCTGTTGCTGTGTCTTGACTCAACCTTCTCTTGACTGATAAAGTTCAAAGTAAAGGGGTTAACCCTAGCAAGTGACTGGAGCTTACAAAAAGACTGTATGGTTTCTGAGAGTCATACAGTCAACAAAGGGGGTCTGCAGGAGAAGTACATCTTCCAGTATGCCACTATTTTCCATAGTCTTCCTTTTGCTGTTCAAGTATCTGCCTTTCTTACTGCCCTTTGTGTCTCTCACTGGACTGAACTCAGGATGGGCCTTAGCATTTTTGATCTCATCCCTGCATGTGATCTCTGACAGCATCTTTGTATTCCTCCCAGGTCCTGTGTCTCTGCTAACACCTCCTATATGCTTTCTTTTTATGTCTGAGTTTTGTCATGAGCTCCTGGTTCATCTTTGTAGGCCTCCTGCCACCTCTACTTGAGTTTCTAAGCAACTAGATGGACCTCCTTGAGCTGAGAGAAGGAGATGCTTGAAACTTAACCACATCTCCTGGATCAAGAGATTCTTTTAAGCAGGTCACTGAACAAGCCAAAATCTTCTCTCTAAAGCTGTGATGGTCTTTTCTTGCTTTGCTCCCTCCTTTTTGGATCCTTAACTCCACTATCACATAATGTCAGTACACAGCCTGACCCCAGCCTTTGCTATGAAAAAGGTAAAATACCTTGCTGTGTGATAAGGATAATGACTCATTTTCAATAGCAGAAATAATCTTTGCATATGTATTTTTCCATCCTTTGTCAGCATGTTGCACAAATCAGCATTTTTGAGGCTGTGCTTATAAAAGGCAAAACATTACACTAAAACTTGGCTGATGAGTATTTTGTTTAGCCAGAGACAAGATAATGACTAATGTTTCAAACAGATGTGAAATATCATTTTTCTTTCTTTTGCTGCATTCATCCCAGAAAGTGTTATGTAGCCCATCAAAGGATCTTAGAAGTCATGTAGCAGCCGCAGAACCAGAACAGAAATTTAAACAGCCTGAGTGGTAAAATTCTTCATCATGGAGAAAAATTACATCTGATACTTACATAAAAAAAATTTTCAAGCCCATCATTCTGTTTTCTTTGTCTTCTACTCAGAGCATAAATAAAATCTGGAAGCGTAGGTAGGCTATTGTTGGAGCCAAAAGGAGAAATGAATTTAAAAACAGTCTTTGAGGCTGTTAACATTAGTAGTCTGGCTGAGATGGTTGGCTGAGGGTATAAAAAATCCCCTAATTGCTGGGAACTAAGAGAGGCTTCCAAATAAAGAATAATTTCAAACTTGTCATATCTCTTTTGATTTGGCCAAGATAGCAATCTAGGAGGGCCTTTGGTATGGCACAGTTGGACTATTCTTACACATATGCACAAAGCTCTAGCTTTAATGCTTGGTGTTGTAAGAAGCGCTGTTATAACACATCATCATGTCCTCCAAACACTGGCAGGACCACTAATAACAGAGCAAAAGCATAGTTCAGTGGGTAATTCTCAATAGCACTCTAACAATGCGGTTCTGTGTAGCACTATTGTGAAAAGAGAGATTCACTGTTAAATCTTCACTAGGAACTACAGCTCCATCCCACATGTTTCTCTCCCCTCCTCCCCCTGGAGTAATTGGAAAGAAAACATTGCAAATGATATGTGAGAAGTGCTCCTGGCATGGTCACCAGCTGTGGCTGAAGTGATGAGATATTGTGAAATCTAAATAAATGGTTTATTATAAGGAAAAACTTTGTTCAACTATTATGCAGTGCTGAGGAATCCACACCTCGTTTGCAGGGGAAGAAAATGTTCTATTTCAATTCCTTGAAGAGATGTTACCCACTTCTTGTGGGCAGCCACTTTAGTGTTATAGCTTCCTTTTCAATTCAAGCTATGTAAAAAATGTTGACCATATGAAAGATGACGACGGCTGTATTACGTGGACAAATGTTCTCTGCAAGGAACAAAGTTCTGGAGAACAGTGAAGTATCTCTGAGTCCTGTTCTTTGCTTATCCAAGATTTTTCATATCTGAATAATATGTTACTATATTAAAAAAGTGGCATGTGTCTTTAGCATGGACATGGTTCTGAGGAACATGCAGATCCCATAAAATACCTGCTGTCATACCTGTGATTACCTTTCCCATGGAGTTTCCTTGAGGTAGTGATAGCGAATTGGATTGTTCTTTTTCCACAGCATGAACTGTCCAGATGAATAGCTAAGTCTTCAACTTAGGCACCTCCTGTAGGTGACCTGAAGATAGCCGCATCTTCTATAACCAAAAAGGTTACTGAAATATAACTCTTTTTTTTTTTTTTTGTGAGGAAAGCAAAATATGAAGAACTAGTACACAGCATCAGACTGCAGTGTTAGTTGATGTACATTACAGTTCCAAGTGGCTTAATTATGGATTGGTTCTGTCTCACTTAACATGAACTGTCTAAAGGCTGAACTGTTTAAACCAGTAAAACAAGTTACCTCCTCAGTCAGCAGAAGAGCAAGACTTTAGTGTAATTCACCCCTCACTAAGACCTGTTTTGGCGACAAGGTTGATCTTACCTGTTAGAGCTCCTTTTTTCTATCCATTGGCCCTGGGACAATCTGGAAATGAGATCCACCTAGTACAACTTCCCTAAAACTTAAGCATCAATGTAAGACAATGTAGATACAATGAATTACACCTATTTCATCTTACAACAGTTGACTTTCTAGAGTGCATCTATGCTGAACAGGAAGCAGGGAAAGGCAGATGGCAAAAAAAGACTCTCGAAGAAACTGAAACATGCTTTGCCATTGACTGACATATAGTCAAAATTTAAACTCTCATGCATATTAAGCCATGATCTACATTCGGTCTACATATGATACAAAGGATGTTGATTAAACAACCATTTCATAACAGATGTTCAGCCTGGGCATTAATGATACTAGGTGTTACTTGAAATTTTTGGAATTACTATGACACTCTCTTCTGTGGCTTCTTTGGGAAATTTTGTGCATCATCTCTGAAGAAGGCACCTACCTGGTTTGGAAAGATGGTTGGTAAAAGCAGTACTGCATTTCCACTGAATGTGCACTTTCTTAACTCTCAGAGACGTCATGTCATATCTCTAGTGCACTGAGTTACTGATAACCTTCAGACCTAAACTTCATATAGACAAAGTTGTGGTTTAAGCAGTAAGTGTCTGTGTGGCTCTGGGTTGCTGGCTGGACTCAAACCATGACAGATAACTTCTTTGTGGTCTCCTCCCATATAATTTACTGGAGAATATGCCATAAAAACGTTATGAAAAGTCATATTTTACCTTTATCTGCAGTTGAAACTCAGCCTAAATTTAAGTGGTTCTGTTCCCTCTGTCAGTCACACTATTTTTGCCTTTAGCCTTTCTCTAGTCACCATACCCTAATTTTTATAGACTCCATGAAGCATCTTCCCTGAGCTTGTGAATATTCTGTCATCTAAGTTTCTACTGTCTATGTTGTGCCATGTTTAACAATTCAGTCCTTGGAGCTCACTGGGATGCATTTCTCACTGCGCAGAGGCTGAAGAAGGTTCTCCTGGTAAATGGAAGTACCTGAAGGAGGCAATTAGCAGTGGAGTTGTCTGAGTTTCAGAAAGATATTGCTACACCTAGGATGTCGGGAAAGACTTCATATGCCTCCATGCCTCAGAGTTCATGTCCATCTACACAGAGAAGCCTGCAGAGCCCTGCTAAGAAGCCCTTGGATTTTTTCTGGTTTCTGCAAATGGTACCAGTTTTCACTCTGTATACAAACACAGCAGTATAAGACTTCCATTCTGCTGTCAGATCAACCTTGCTAGTTGCATATTTCATGTCATTTATAATAAAATAAAATGAAATATGGCTGGATTTTCAGAGGCAATAGAAATTCAGTATTCCTGAATATCACTTAACTTTGCAAACATCCCTGTTTATAATTATGATAGACATCATTGTTAAATTCATACTTAGTGTATTATTACCCTAAGCAAAAATAAAAGATGCAACAATATAAGTATTTAAATGTAGCTGGCTTACATGAAAATTTTCTCATCTTTGTTCCTTGCTTCTAATGTTTCTATCCCTAGGACAGCACAGGTCAAGATGCAATCTGTGATACTTGTAAGAGTCAATGAATATAAAAGCCTATTATTTTAAGGGGCTCTTTAGGGCTGTAACACTCTTAACAAGCCTCTCAGGGCTAACATTTAACATGTGTGCCCTGTAGAAGCCTATAATTTACCACGTGCCATCAATTTCATATAGACCAATATATGGCTGTCAACCAGGTGCAACTCTGCCTGCTCCATAAGAGTTCAAGCATTTTTAGTGCAACCCATGATGGCTTAAGTATGCTAAATGGCTAGCTGCTCTCCTGCTTTGTTAAGGTTACATGCTGAGACCAAAGCTGGTAATGCCTGAAAATTGTTTCTCACAATTTTCACTCCCTCTTTCATTGGGCAAACAAAACAATGCTGACACACAGAGCTAGCAGGGCTGCAGCCTGAAAAGAACATAGGGGGTTTCATTATTTAGTGCAATTCAACATTATATGGAAATCTCATCATATAAAATTCTAACTTTAAAATTGGTTAGGAATAAAAAATCTGGGCTCTGTATATTTTTTAAAACTTTATTACATTGTGGAATATTTTCATGGTAAGCAAAGAGTAGATGTCTACTCAGCTCCCATGTACCGTGACAAATGAGTGGTGGCACAGACTTGTTTAGATTGAGAAAAGAAAATGTGCTTGAAAGTGTCCATGCTTTTGGTTTTGGCATTCTTAAGGAAGCCGTGCACTAGTTTTGGGGGTGTCTGTGTCTTAAAAATATTTTGTGCAATAATATCTTTCAGCTTCTTCCTTTTCTAGTGATGAATTGGGAATATGTAGAAATTGGCTGAAGTTGTGAGAGGGTGGAAAACCACAACTGGAAGGGAAATTGTGCACTTCAAAATAAACTTTTCATTGTGTGAATAGCAAAAATATGGAGTTTTTTTTATATAGAGAGAAATAGCTGACTGAGTCACTGACCTTTTTCTAGACATGACAGTGGTTGAGAAAAGAAAGGCCAGTCTTCACTTTTGTAGTGCTTTCAAGGGCACTTATAGATCCTGTTAGTGTTGCATAGATATTAAATTGCTTTCTATCACCCTCTTGGTGTTAGACAGTCCTCTTATAAAGTCTATTTTTGGGAAAGATTCCACGTTAGTTTACAGACAGCACACCCTGATTACTGTTTCATTCACTAGCCGTGTATATATAAAATTACCTCTGAGCCTTAGTGGTTTGGTTTGAGTATTTAATTGTTTGATTTGTTTATTGTATATGATGAATTACTGTTTATTGGTTTAAACTCACCCAGGGAACATTTTATAAAAATACTGTTTTAATTGCTAAAATACACACAGATTTAAGTTGTTTGAGGTGTTAAGGTGGTTTACACAGGGACTTGGTAGTTACGGGTGCCAACCTTCCTTTGACATCCTATGACTCAGTGGACTCTTAAGGCCACTTCTGAAGCCATTGAGGGAATTACCAGCGCTTTTCTTGCAGGACTTTACTTGTCCCAAGTAGAATTATAGGTTGCATACAATAAAATAATTTGAATAAATTAATGACTAAATAATGCATATTTAGGTTGTTTGAGACAAGTTGTAAGTTCCTGTTCAGCACAACAGATAACTTTTTTGAAGAGGAAATGGTCAAAGAAAACAAATTCTGGGTAAAAGATTCAGCCTTTTAATTTTTTATTTTGGAACACATTTTTACTTTTTAAAGCTCTAAAAAGTAAAAAGGGATGTCTGAAATGTGACCAAAAAACCCCAACATTGCATAATAGATCAAATAATGTAGGATTATATCTAAAGCAGAGATTTCATTTATCAAAAAACATTAATTTAGGTTGCTCAAACCAGACTTTTTCCTATCAACAATTATATTTCAAGAACATTTCACATAAACCCACCCCTCTTCTTAATGGTTAGTCTTTGGCTTACATTTCAGAGGGAGCTCTGAAGGTGCACTTTAAGATATGGATGGCTGTCCCAAACTTAGAAGGGCCAATTCCTAACAAGATTTCTGCATTTCATGTCTCTAATATGGGATGTAGTCTACCTTTAATAATAGGATTTCACCTGATGTACTTTAGAGTAGCATGTGTGATGTCAAATCACTGTGATCAAAACTGGTTTTTAAAAAAAGCAAAAAAGGAAGGAACAGAGTAGAAATTAGTACAAAAATAAAACCTCATTTAGCCTACAATAACTGTATATTTTCATTACATTTGTGTTTAGTTAATATGAAATATGATTCCGTACATAGTACTAAAAGTCTTGACTACAGATGTATTGTTTCATAAATAAAACCTTGTACATGTCTGTTATGTATTTAAGTGAAACTGATGTGGAGTTCATATACAGAATTTATTTTCCTGAGTTGATGTGGAATTTGGATGTTGGATCGTTGAGTGTTTTCCAGAAGTCACTGGTGGGAACTAAAAGTGGACTGAGGAGAAACTAGCAGCTTTATACTGTTTGGCAGAAACATAAGCTTGTCAGGTCCTGTCATACCAAATATGGATCACCTCCTCTCCTGAAATAGCTGTTTTTTTCAGAAAATAAAGTGTTCTTTGTCCCAGGAAAAGCAGGTTGTGTTAATGTTTCTTCAGAGCTGTTCATGTCGTGTTCAGGAAAACTTGATGTAGAGCTGCTTATCCTGAAAAGTGGGGTAGAGAAGGTCCCTGTCTATATTTCTTGTTAAATGAAGATTTTTTAGACTGCTTTCTCTTGAAACGGAAGATCTGTGAATAATAGATGACCATCAAAATGCTAAATTGCTATAGCAGTGATATTCTCGAGTAGTTCTAGTGGCTTCTGTTTCCCATCCTGTCTAAAAATCACAGATGGAAAAGAAGTCACAAATGGGAAAACAAAAATCACAGGCCAATTCATATTAGGGGTAGAAGTCAAAGGAAAGTGATGTGGTATAGCCTTTAATACTGCTTGGAAACTTTATTCAATACTACTGCCTTCCTTTGGTCCTGTCCTTTAGAATTGCTGCACACTTGAAATGTCAATTCTTCTTCATGACAGCTCAACGACAGCTAAATGTTAGCTTTATATATGAATACAATTAAATACTGTTGACTGTATAAGCTGGATTTGGGTTCTTTATTAGCAATGACATCTTTTAATTGTGTTTGTTTAGCTTAAGAGGTAAGAAAGTTTTTTATCATAGAATATTGAATGAAGTTCCATAAAGTACTGGGATATGACACTTGCTATCTGTACACCTACTTCTGGTCCTTGCTAGAAGGACTAAATGTCTCCTTTCAGGAAGAATATGCCAGTGGAATGGTAATTGACAGCAAGAATACAGTAACTCAGCACTTCACAGTCTTTCTTATGGTTTTAGGACGAGGCAGTCTTCAGAAAAGAGCTCTTCTCCGAGTTCTACAGTGACTGTAATTCATCAGAATTCCCTAGGGAATTGCCTGGTTTGTATTTCCTTCATGCTCAGCAATAATAATAAAAAAAATAAAATAAATCACTGTATACTGTAATTCATTGCAAATATTTTAATACTGATGAGACAAACAGGGAGTTAAGCTAAAAACTTTGAAAATCTTGTTATTCACCTTCCTAGGGAGAGAAGACAGTTTTATAAAAGACAAATCTGTTTCTACAGCAATCTTTTGAAGTCTTTGTAATGGTCAGTTACATCAACACTACCTTATGGTTAACTCCTGGTCAGTGAGCAACAGGTCCTGAGCAATTTCTGCGCCAGGTTGAGGCCTCAAACCAAAAGAGAGAAAAGAAGCTCAGTCTCAGGTCACAGAGTAGTCCTTGATGGGGCAGCTTGACCTGGACAAATTAATTGGTGCAGCTACTGGATACAGCAATGCTGTGTAAGCATCATGTCCCACCCCAGGAAACACAACAGCTACAAAGCAGAATGCATGAGCCCATCTGGGTATTTAAAAACAAATAAGCGGATATTAAAGCTGGGCAACACAGAACATGTGAATGCAGTTCCTTATACAGAAAATAAACGTTGCTGGAATGTTCCCTAGGAAAGAGGTAAGTCACACTTTTCTGTCACTTACAGGTATTGGTTGCTTTCCTTTAGGGCTAGGACTCTGATCCCCAGTCCTGAATAGGCAGAGGTGTTTCCTGTTAGCCACTATTGAGTGCCCATTCATCTCTGCCGCATCTGTCTCCTCAGGACTTCCTACTTGGTGTGTCAGAATCTCAGTTTTCCTGGATCCCATTTTCAAAAGTTTGCTTTTCTCCAAATGGGGGAGTCATGGCGCTTAGTTTAGGACTGCAAATCCATCAAGCAGCAGGATGCCATACAGATCACTCCTCAAACACCACATTTTGCAAGTAATTCCTTCCCTGAACGCCGCCAGGAGGGTCCAATTCACTTTTTGAAGTACTAGAAAATGTTATCAGATATGATCAAGAATAACATATTTGGTACGTGCAACTGTTTTAAAGCTGCTAAAAGTTCCCACGTCATGGGCTATTCAGTCACTGAACAAAGCAAAAATGGTTTTTTGTGTGAAGAAACCCTGGAGAATGAAATAAAAATCTTCCTGTGTTAGGCATCTTCATCCAAAATGCCTGACCTTGACCATGATGGAAGTTAGCACACCAAGTGGGGCTGGCAACAAGCTGTTATGGGTTGTTAATGCTTCTGTATTACTAAGGTCATTTGCAGGTAAAATGAGTACCATTTTAACCCTCAAAGACAAAAGCCAAATTCATTTTGTCTCTGGAATTAAATACTCCCTAAGCAGGCCCTAAACCCGCTGTTGACTCTGCTGAGTTTTGCATTTACACAGCTACCATAACAATTTATCTGATATTTTTTAGTCAATCTTGCATTCATGTCTTGAGTGCTGGTTAAATAAAGATAACTCTATCTCGTACTGTGTAAGTGCTGCAGGATTCCTCAGAACAATCACAACTCAGATTATTTTTATAGTGTGGTTTTCATAGTGATATGCTTTGCCATTCTGCAGGGCTGAGTAAACATCCATTCATGCTAGACAATGTTTTTCTGTTTGTTTATATCGATTAAAGAGCTTGAATATACAGACAGTGAATCCTACATTACTTCCCTTAAACTAACAGAATATGAAATCAGCCGGGCTCAGTGCCGAGAAGCTGATTTCTGATGATAAACTGAAGTAAAACAAAATCTGCTCCATATGGTGCAACTGTAAACTATGTGACTATAAACAAAAACATGCTGTGTGTCTAAATACTGTGGTACAAAAGCAGCCATGCAGTGCTATCCCTCAAGGCGTAGCCAGTATCAGCTTGTTCACTACCAAGCATACTCTTGAAATAAAAGGGGGTTTGAGAGACCAGGTGATGCTTGGTGCGTGTATTGGTGTCTGCGAAGGACGTAGTGGTTCAAATTTCTGAGGTCATGAGAAGGGGCATAGTTGGACTTGATGATCTCAAAGGTCTTCTCCAACCTAGCTGATTCTATGACTCTATGATTCTGTGGTTCTATGATTCTATACCTTGCATCTAGCAATAGCCGCATCTGCCCCTGGATTTTCAAGTGGAGAAAACGCAAAGGTCAGTAAACTCAGGTCATGAGTGAAACTCTCTGTTTTTATCTGCTGCATGGTTGGCATTGAATGCTTTATTCTCAATGGGCATGTAAGTGTGGCAAGGCTAGGAGTAATGATTCCTCAGCTTCTTAAAATCCTATATGACTCCTACATATTACAAATCCTATATAATTTTATACATTTCCTAGGAGAAGGAGCATGAGCACAGGTTGAGATATTCAGCAGACTCCAAGATATATGAAATATCCATGCATGCGCTAAGCATTTGCAGAAGGTTTGGTCCAAGCCAGTGCCTGATCATTTCTTAGAAAGACAAAAGTAAATAGGAGGTTGCAGAGAGCCTCGCTCTATTCCAGGGAATGTTTTTTTGTTCAAACCTCCTATCCTGGGTTCAGCTTAAACCATAGCAGCTTCCAACCAAGAGCTGGTTTATTTCACACCGATGAGAGATCACTGAGCATTAACTGTTTGAGTCCCATTTCACATTACTACAGAAAACAGTTGTCCCCATGGAAAAGGTTTACATGCTTCACCTGACTTTTGGAAGGATTTGAAAGGAACGCATTCAGGAGACTAAGGTGCAGAAACTCAAGGGAGTTAGTTCCTAGAACTGTGACAACTTGGCTGTGTCATAAATTGAAGTGGATTAAACCACTCTTTTCTGCAACATATTCAATGGTCTCTGGATTTTAGAGTTGTGGAAGAACAAAAGGGAAATACTTTGCCACTATGAATTAACAGCAGGGCCTGTAAACAGTCTTGCTAAAGAAAGGAACATGCAAACTTGTCACTATGTTTGAAAGAAATTGATTGAGGAAAGGAGGCCAAAAAATTATTACCCCCAGCTTCAAACTGTAAAAGCGTTTAGAGTTGTTTAAGGACCCCATGCACTCCTTTTGTACTGTAAAACCAGAACCCTGGGGAAACAGAACATAAGAAATGAAAGAACTGAAGATTTATTGGTGTTTTCAGCATAAGTACTCATTAGTCTCCTTCATCAGAAAAGGAAATTGGTTCACTTTTCTCTTTCAGTTAAATAAGGGTTTTCTAAAATTCATCCTTGCTATAGAAGTATGGCATAACACACAAGAAAAAGTATATCATATTGCTAACTGTAATATATAGACAATATTTTCTTTTTAGCTGAAAGAAAACAGAAAGTGCCCTACTGTTTGACAGAACAACTATGCTTTTGGGTTTAGATCAGAAAGTGCTTCCAACTCTATTGTTGCAGGCATGCCTGAAGCATCAGTAAAGGAGAGGGCTTCCAATTTTTAATAGACATTCTCAATAGAGCAAAGATGATTCTTGTTCTTAATTTATTTTGCTTTTGTTTTGAACACTCAAATAGCCACGTAATGTTTGGAGGTGGCATGGGGTAAAGCTGCAGCTGAACAGACTTTGCTGTTAGTTTCCAAAACGTAACAAAACCTCAGTTCTCTTCTGAAAAGGGATTTGTGTGTCAAGTGACTTGTTTGGGGTTAAGAGGGAGGCAGCTGTGCTTCCCATGTCCCCATGAGCCTTGTTTGGCGTCTGGTTCTGCTTACTTATCCAACAAGAAGCAAAGGTACTTGGCAGTACTGAATAAGGGAGGAGGAGAAGGTAAACGAATCAGGACAAAGAGAAACTGAAAAATACAAGGAATCTGAATACTTGAATAACAGGCACAGCAATTTCTAGTAATAGTGGGACAGGCACCAAGAATAAAGTTTCCTCTCAAGAAAGTGTCATGAAAGTGAGGCAGAGTGTAAAACACGTAAGCAAAGTTCAGACCCAATTATGACATAGAGGTGACCGCAGCAGCTCTCGTGGTTGACTTCCCCTGTCATAGTGGCCAGCAGGCAATCTGCAGTGCTAGGACTACGGCCAGATTTCCCAGACACATTTAACAGTTATTCACAAGCACATAGGTGGAGGACTAGAAGCTTCCAGATGGTTAAATGGATACAGAAAGATCTACTAGTATCTCCTGTCCTGTTAAGGTCTTGGTGACTGTCCCCTCACCAATTTTATATGTTGGTCTCAGCCCAAACATCTGTGTCCAATTTGCTCCTGGATCTTAGAGAAGTACAGTTCAGTTTACCTCCCAGACTAGGTTTCGCCTTCTTGAATATAAGAATGCATGTTCCTTCCATCCTTGGCCCTAATATCTGTTCCCTAGATTCGCATCTTTGAAATATTTTTTAAATTACCATCTTTGAAACTCACCAATAAGGTGTCAGCTCTCCTCATTACAGTAAGAATCTGGAGCATAGAACACACATAGATGTCTGCCCTGAGTAGTTTAAGAAAAACACACAGATCTGAGTGGTATATGTCTCCTTCAGTTTGTTTCCTCAGCACTCTGAACCCTTCTTTGGTCACTCTGGTCCTCCAGCATTGCTGTTCTGGTCCTTGTCCCTCTTGGTAAGTTCTAACCATTCATTTCCTTCCTTCAGTCTTTTCCTCCTGCATAAGCAATTTCTGGTCCCTCCAAACCTTGTAGTTGTAGATGGATAAGAAAGGGGCTTCTTTCATCTCTGATTATCTTGGTTCCCCTTTCAAGTGTTCCAGTAGAAAGAAACAATAAGGTTAGATACTCTCCACTGCTCTTTGCCTGATTATGCACAACCAGCAACAACTACATACCAGTCACCACAAATTCCAGACTGTAAATCTCCAGATCTCATTCTCTCATCTGCTATGATCCACTGTACTCACAACTCATTGAAACAGTTCTGTTTTTCTACAGCACTGCTGCAAACAAGATCCACAACATCTGCCAGATTCTATATTAATTCATCATAATTAGGCTTATTCTGAACTGACCCTTTGTAAATCTTTATGGCAACAATCCTGCTTTAAAATTCAATTTGACTTGAAGAGCCCTCACTCTGAAAAAAGCTCATGAAAAATAATTATCCTTTTTCTTTTTCATTTGCTTGGAAACTTTCATAAAGAGCATAACAGTTAACTGCTAACACCTGAATCACAAATGACCCATCGATCCACTTAGAGTGCTACTGCACATTGCAACATGTTCTTTTCCTAGAAAAATAACAGTACAGTCTTCTGTGTAACACACCATGCAAGCAGGGAAGCAATTTAGGTGAGCCAATAACTTCCATCTGTTCTGAAGAACTGAGCATGAATAGAGTTTCTTTATTCTGGTATAAATTCACAGCAATGCCTTTCCATTTTCATTTGTGCCAGGGTAATTAGTGTATCCTGCTACTACTGCATGTCCTGTACATATTCCCGAGTGATTCTCACACAAAGAGGTGAGCTGTTGCCTTGGGATGCTCTAACAGTCCTTGTAGGAAGAAGATTTATTTCTTTGTTGTGGCCTATCTGAATAATGCTAACAAATTTCCCTCAGCTTTGCATCACATGAGCTCATTGAAAAGTATATACTCCTCTGTTTAATCGTGGGTTTTGAGTTCACTAGCATATATAGCTGAATTACTGTGCCTTTGTAACTGTGCTTGCAGTAAACCTATACAAGTATTTCCTTAAAGGTTTTCTTTATGTTTTCTTAGAAAATTTCTCATACCTTAGTGAAGCTGGTTTTCTCCCTTGTCTGTTTAATAACATATTTTTCATTTATAAAGTTTCCTTAAACCAAGATCTGTAAAATACTTGCTGAAATGCGTTAGTATTTTGAAAATCAAGAATTACTGACATTAAGGCCAAATGTTTGAAAAAGTGCCTACTTCAACGTGAACTATTTTGGATGCCATGTTTAAGACATCAAATATTGTCTCAATCTGAGTTCTCACTGGAGTTAACAGCTTCTGAAGGTGTTCTTCAACTCCAGAAAAATAAGATTCACTTCACAATTCTTCTTTTTGAGGAATCTTGCACAGTTCAAACCCCAGATTTAGCTGCTCAGTTTTGCCCTCACTGCCTGGAACAGCTGAAAAGGTACCAGGCTGACAGCAAAAGACATTGTGCGTACTCAGGAATGGATCTTAGGGATTTCATGTCAATGGCTCTATTTCTGCCTGAGAAGCTATACAGCGTGCTCATCATAGGTGCTCCAAAAATAAAGATTACTGGGCTCTTCCCTCCCTTGTAGAGGAACAAGACATTTGACCTCCTCAGAGAGCCCAAGCCTTTTGATATACAACCAGCAAGAAGCTGTCCTGAACACTGACAGGGTCTGTACACGTTTGACCCTAGATGCTAAAGTTTCAGTCTTGATTTAACAGTTGGATCAAACCTTTTTTCTGTGTGAGAGTGGTGCATGATGTTTGGAAAGATCTTAGGATGTCGCTTTCATCCTCACCATAATCTTAGCTACACTTTTGGCTAAATGAATAAATACCCAAAGTATATTCCTTGTCTTTCCACTTGCTTATTTTATATACACTCTCGTCTAAAATGTGAAAGCTGCAAAGTTTGCTCTTTTATGCATGGGAAAGGACTCCTTATAGTTTTGCCTCTGACAGGATGCTACAAGTTCAGCTCCACTGAAGCTGTGTTTGAAGGAAACTCCTCCCTCCGTGTGGTGTTCATTTGTAGCAGTCATCAGAAGCTGCAGTCATCAGAAGCTGCAGCCATCAGGACTAGGTCATATCAGGTGGCTCCAGACGTGCTGGAGCAATCTAGGATTGGGAAGGAAGAAATGTAACTCACTGATGTTTTTAACTTCAACTCCTCTGAGACTCTGAACTCTGTATTGTACGTGTTAGAGTCACAGCATGAGAACACAAATTAAATGAAAGAAAAAATTAATTGATTACAGGAAGTTCATAATTTTGGGAAAGGACTATGCAAACATATGAGAACAATGAGCTTATATGTTGCCCAAACAAACACAGTGAGCTAAATCTTTATACCACAGGTAGCTAAGGGGACAGGAGCACTGGGAGCCTCAGGTCAAGGCTGTGCAACATGAGGTTGTATCTGGCTCTGGGCTGGCTGCCCTGGGCTGCAGAAGAACGGAGGTCTACCAGCTCAGTCATGAACAACTGTAAAGTCTTTGTTTCTAGGTATTAATTGCCCCAGGGTAATTAATTTGTGGACTGATTTTGAGTCATAGACCCTGGAAAGGTTGGGATCCAGATGGCTTGCGTAGTCAGAACAACACAAAGTACGTAGAAATTGACTCAAAGGTGGGCTTTTTACATGCAAAACATAAAATGGTGAAAAGTAAGAACTTACAAATAAGTTATGGTCAGTTGTAAAACGAACACAAGCCCCATATCTAGCTATCTAAGTATTTGTCTTCTTTCATGAGGATGGTACAATTTTTAGATTTGCTACTGCTCTAATCTTAAATTTGGTGTCATTCTGTTGTGCCCAGTCTATAGACAGATTTTTAAATGCATCCTACAAATGGGTACAAATGCATTTTGCAACAGACAAAGTCTCAGGACATTGCAAAGTAAAAATTCATGGGTCAAGTGGAAAATCATCGTCCAAAATTATGTGCAACTTGTAGCTTGTGTTTTCTTGTTGCAATCATTTTCCAGACAGTATCAAAGTAAACCAAATAGATTTCTCCACTTTTCCCTCACTCCAGTTACCTGCTGTTTTCTTTCATTCCCTGTTAATATGTTTTGTTGGCTCCAATATGAATCAAGGTGAGCATTTTGTTTAGTATGTGTATATAGTTTGGCTGGGATGTAGTTAACTTCCCCCATAGCAGCTCTTCTAGTTTTGTGCTTTGTAGCTGTAGCTAGAATGGTCTTGAGAACACACCAGTGTTTTGGGGACTCCTGAGCAGTGCTCCACAGCATCAAGGCTCTCTCCACCACTACTTCACTTCCAAATGTCAGTAGGCAGGGGATGGGAAAAAGGCTGAGAGGGAAAGCAGCCAGGACAGCTGACCCCAACAGACCAAAGAGATATCCCTTACTGCATGGCATCATGCTCAGCAAAAAACTAAAAGAAAGGAGGAGGGGAGAACACTCGTTAGGTGCTTGTCTCTCTGATCAACCACTGTGCTTACTGGGCACCTACTACTCGGGAAGTGGATGGACATCAGTTGCTGTAAAAGAGTAGAAAATAAATCTTCCTTTGCCTTGCTTCTGTGTGCAGCCTTTGCTTTTTGTCCTTAAAACTGTTTATCCCAACTTGTGAGTTTTTCATCTTACTTTCTCACCCTGTCCAGCTGAGGAGGAGGAATAGGAGAGTGGCTCAGTGGGCTCCTGGAAGTCAGACAAGGTCAATCAACCACAGTATGATCTGATGGACAGAGGCACTCAGGATTTACTTGCAGCTTCCAAGTGATGTTGGACAAGCCAGCTATCTCCTGTGCTTATGTTTCCTCTTTACCTTTTGTCTATCTGCGTGTTCAGGTAGACAAAGCTGGCATCTTCCCTTTCGAATGCATGACTCTGATTATATCTTTGTGGAGCATTTATCTCCACAAATTGGGGAATACACAGCCCAGGAAAATATCATAATTACAAAATGAACCTGTGGCTCAGTTGTTATTGTTCTTCTTCAGGAACCTATTAGATATATTCAGGGAATGTGTTACAAGAGTGACAAACTGAGCTAGTACCTCACTTCCTGCTGCCTTATTTTTGAAGGTCCCTATAGTACCAGATACCAGACGTCAGAATATTTGCTGCATGGTGCTCTCTATCATTGTGTGACTAGATGTCATGTGAAGAGGTAAAAGCTGGTACTGATGGTCATATGATAGATACATGGGATGAGGGAAGAATATGGACAGGGGACTGTCCCGTGCATACATAGATGTTACATACTCACACTTCTCCAGATCAATAGGTCTTCCTTACTTGTTTTTCCCTGGAATAACAGCCAATAGGTTCTTTTTTTTTTTTTTTTTTTTTTTTTTTGTTCGAACTGAATTGTTACCTCATTTCCAGGTGGGAAAACACAAGCCTTGATCCTTCCAACAGCCCTCCTGAACTACCCCTGTTCACCTTCGATTGCTAAGGCACAGCTAATTTCTTTTATCTTTGTTCCTGGAAACAGAAATTATGCCGTTTGGCTGGTGGAAAGGTTTTTATGCATGAGTTTTGCTGTATCTATCTCTCTAACACAATGAATCTGCTAAAGTAATTGGAATGAAATACAAGATCTATTAATCAGTGAGGACTGTTGAAATCTCTGCCTTCAATCTGCCCCATAGGAATAAAGAATTAACATAAATTATCTATAACCAATAACAGAGCCAAGTTTAACAAGAACTCCAACCACTGTGAATATTATTCTAAACAAAGAAGCCCTCATCATCCAAAATCTATACATCCAGCAAGATTGATTCTCTCATAGCTGCTATCCTCAGAGGTGGATTTAATCCATTTATAAGTTTTCTTTAAAAAAAAGAGCAAAAAGAAAGAAAATAAGACAAAAAGTTTTTTCTAATAAAATTTATTAATGAACTTTCCCTGCAATGGAATAACCTTTCCTTGAAGACTGCTACTCTGGTTTATAATTGTAATGGAGAAAGAGATGGATATAAGTGTTCAAATGTTACAATTTTATCAACTTGCTTTGATTTTTATGCATGAAATCTAATGAACAAAGCTCTTACTTGGACAACACCCTTGTAAATATCTGTCTATGTTAAAAGCAGAACAGGGATATGTGTTTACTGCTATTTCCTCTGTTTCTTCCAGTTTTCAGAATTACTGATATACTCATATTCTTCTGGGAAAAAGAAGGCAGCAACCTGCCTGGCTGAAATGTTATAATAATGTACACTCTATACGCAACTACCTCCTTCAGTTGAATAAAGCACGAACACAGTCTTTTCCCAATACTCACAAAGGATTATTTGTACTCGTAATCTCTTTTGGCAGAGTCCAGCTTACTAACCTGTCCTCTTACATGTCAGGCCAGATATTAGCTGTCAAAGTAATTATCAGCTGAGTACAGATATTCTGGAAAGGTTTTTACTGCCCCATTTATCTCACTGCCAGTTGGTGAATCCATCTCAAAAACCAGTGAGGAAGTAAGTCCAGATTCAGCAACCAGCAAAGCCAATAAAACTTAATCATTTAAGAACAGTAGTATTTTATATATTTTTTTTTTTTTTACTTCTGTGCGTTATCATTTTAGACGCTGTTAACACCAGGGTAGTAAGCAGCTTTATATGTCATGACTTGAAAAGATGTCTAAATCTCAATAATCCCCTCAGTGTCAGAATATAAACTGGTGAAGTTGCTCCCTTCCCTGAACAAATTAGTATTCTTCTTGGGAGGATATAGGTTCAAATATGGTTGCTGGCTTGTACTGAGGGTTGATTCCATATCCCATTTTTTTTCATGTCTGGAAAACTTTGTATGAATTATTCACATGCATGAGAGAGTGTCTGTCTGGCTTACCTAGACCTTTCACTAGACATGGTAGTTAACCTTTCTGTGGCTCAAGACATCTCAGACTCTATTTAGGTTAATTTTTCTGTTGGAAGACTGATGTGTAATGTATTCTGTTGAATTATTTTCCCCAAAGAACAAAAAATATTTAATAGAGAATTCAATGTGCACCTACTTGAACAATATGGAGATGTATAAAGATTCTGGCAGAGAATAAGAAGAGAACAGAACTTGAATACATTTTTTCTTTCCATATAAAATTCATTATGTTTTCTTAGTAATAATACAGTAAAATTGTCGGTTGAAATCCAGCAAATAGAAGAAATCTTGAATGGTTTTCAAAACATGACTTTATAACTGAAATATTACACAGTGGCTACTTTTTTGCCATGCTTACGCAATATTGCAAAACAAAAGGGTGAGTACTCACATGACAGTATATGATATACTGCCTTGCTTGATGACAGGTTTTCCCACTAGTTTCCCAGCAATCAGAGTGATTTGTAACTATAAGGCATTTTTTTCTGGTGGTGAATTCTGCCTTTCAGTAGCAGATTACCAAATCTAGTGTGAAAGAGGACTCATTCCTCCCATTCCTCTGTGGTCATCAGCGTTCTCGGCAGGGGAAATACTCACTGCATGGTTGCGTGAGTGAGATTGCTCTAACGTGGGCGTGAAGTACGTCTAGGAAGCAGGGATTGGAAGGCAGGATCCACCCAGCAGTATAGCCAGTTAGAGAGACTGAATTTCCACCTCAGTTCCCAGTGAAACCCTTGTAAGTTTTTTATAGGAAACAAATTCGGCAAATGCAGACCTGAAGGACTAGTTCTTCACCCATCTCTGAAACAGAAATAATAATTATAGGAATAAAATACATCTAATGAGAGCGTTTCATTATATTTTGTTGGAAACATCATTCAAATGTGAAATTAAAATACATCTTACCTGAATATTAAGATAAACTTAATGACTCTGTGTTAATGAGACCTGTTTTATTAAGCAATTGCTTTCCAAGGGAAGTAAAGGAAGTGTCTGTGGCTTTCACCAATGACCCAGTGGAAGCATTAGTAAAGAGATTGCAAGTACCAAGCCTGCGTAAGAGGTAAACAAATTCACTGTACATTTTTCATGAAAAATGCCTGTGCTTCAAGTTCACAGCATGACAGATCACAATAGGCATTCCTGAAACAGTTTCTGACCCAACCAAACTGAGGAGGAAACAGACTTCTGGCCTGGAGTTGCACACAGGAAGTTAAATGAGGTTCTTGATCTCTCAGAGTAAGAAGTCTCTAGGAATCCTCTTCTAGTGTTTGACTTTCCCTCCGTAAAGAAATGCTTCCTAATGTCCAGTGTAAATGTCCGCTGGCACAGTTTTGAACCGTTCCCACATGTCCTACTACTGGATACTAGGGAGAAGAGATTAGCATCTCCCTCTCCAGTTCATCTCCTCAGAAAGCTGCAGAGAGCACCTGAAGGGCAGACAAATGCAATGGAAACCTTTTCACTGACAACAGTATATTAGGAAAGAATAAGGTCTGAACGTTTAAAAACTAGCGTGCCATAATATTTTAGCATCACAGTGTATCTTTATTTTAGTTGCAGAACATCTGGACTTCAAGATGACCAGGGACCTTTTCAGTCAACCAAGCCTACTTTCCTGTGCTAGATGTTTTATTTTTGACTCATATCCATTTGCTTTTTGTATAACAATCACATCATTAATTGTATATATGCAGTCTTCTATGTATATATCATCCAAGTTCAGCATTCACCCCCAACAAAGCATTCCCTCCAACATTTGTTCTGCTACATAAATGTTTGTCGTATACATATTATAAGTCAGTGTTTAGAGAGGCTCTGTTCTGCATGGGGTAGTCTTCTAGGCTACATGGCAATAAGCTATAGTGCCAAATATGTATTGGGAATAGCCATGCAATAGAGATTCAAACTTAAACCCAGGCAATAAAGGTTGTTACAGTGAACCTCCTCTGGCTCAGTCTTTCAGTAGTATAGCATAACTTTTATTAAAATCTTCTGTTAGCTTCAGATGAGGACATTTGGTTGGCTTGAGGGCAAACTGGAGGGAGACAATGAGAGGAAGTGGATATGGTTGCAACATAATGTTTAGATGTGGTAAACTGAGACTATTTCATCCTAAAATCTTAAAGGAATACAGACACGCATTTTCGGGTTGGCAGAATTGCTCATAGAGATAATACTCTAAAATTCACTCTGTAGACATCCTGGGTAACTTGTGCTGCCTGAATCCAGTTAAGTAAACAAAGCATTATTGTTTAGTTGAGTGACAATGAAACTCATACTTCAAGGTAAATAATTAAACACAATCCATCAAGGGTTGATATTTTCTAGAAAACAACTGCCAGGATGAATCTATAGACCAAAGAATAATGTAACGCAGGCAAGCTTTGTTACACATTACTTGGATGGGCATTGGAATATTGTATATTTCGTCGTTTCAAGCGATTCCTTCATCAAGCAAGTCTTTCAAAGTAAAGCCTAAAGCCTGGAACATAAAGGTTAAAGGGAAGGCACTAAGTACATATTGTCCTTACAGCCACTGGATTTTGCTCACAAATTAGAATTGTCTTTAGAAGTGAAATTCCTTAGGTTTTGGCATGTTCTCATGTTCATTGGAGAGGGTTTTTTTCCTTTGGCATACTGCTTTTTCTGTTACATATCGTTATTTCATCAGTTATATGCACTGAATGTGATTCCAGTCTTTTTCTCCCTTATTTGTTGGACCACTGAACCACAGTAAATGAAGGCACACAGCCAACCATATGGTAACAATAACATCAGTGCTGCAGTAGAGGAAGATCAAGAGTTGCATATACATAAGGTAATATGGAATATATTTGTACAGTTTCGGAGAATATCACTAGTATGTTTTCTTCAGTAATATTTATGTTCTTTAGAATGACAGAATGAGGTCATATCCAAGATGCAGTATATTGAAAGTACCAGTCAAAAAGACCTTGTCCCTTTCATCTGTTCTAAATTTTGATCTTGTATATAACTTTGTGGAAAATATAATATATCAAACACTATTTACATCTGCCTGGAAAACTGCTTCCTTTTTTCTTTTTTTTTTTTTTTTCTTCAGAAAAAAAGACATAATTAAAAATAAAAAAACAAACAACAAAGAAAATATTGGTGTTTGAAACACTAGAGCCAAAATTTATGTTCTGTACCATTTTCCATTGTTTTCAGAACATACCATTTATTGGATGCACTTCTTATGTCCATTGGGATGACTGAAGTGCCCAGAAAAGCGGTGGTGCAAATATATAAACTAACTTATAACTATTAATTAAAATTTTCAGCTAAATTATAAAATGCGTGTCTGTGAAAAATAATGCAAAAAATTACTTCTCATCCTTTAAACAAGTTTAAACTTAGGCAGTCACCAGCAGCTCTGAAAGCTCCTAATGCTTAACCATCAATCTCGGCTTAGTTTTGCACGGATTAACCTGGCATTGGTTTATCACTTTTCAGCCATGTGAATGGATGAGCAAAAAAGGTGGCCAAAAGTTATAAATGGAGTTGATCCTACAAGAATTGTGTGGGATTATAATACTTTGAAATACTTTTTCAAAATAAGTAGAAGCACTGGAGCTTTCATTAGAATCAGGGGAAAGCATTCATTGAAACGGCGCTAATTCCAGTAAAGAAGAAGGAGTTTAATTCATTTTAAATATTTGATGAGCCTGTTTTAGATACTAAACTAAGCTTTAGGTTGAGTGTTCAAACTTAAGTAAACAAGGAGACCCGTAAATTTACATTCACAAACTGAAAACTTCTATTTAAATATCAGACATTTTTCACTTTCACATGCCATTATAAGTGTAATTTACAACTCATTTATATGTGATTTACCAGCTCTATAGTGTTTTGAAATCCTTCTATAGATATTTTAATGGACTGAAGCCGCTGCCACAACCGAAAGATACTGTACTGTAAATAAAGCTTGTGACAGCCTCATCTTGCAATTGCCAAAAGGGATTGCATGTGATTGGTAAGAAAACTGAATATGTACAGTTCTAATTACAAGACTGTTTATCAAAATCTATTTTAATGGCAATGGCCTTTGACATCTCAGACTATCTGCTACAAGAAGAATAAGGGGGCAGGAGAGTGACATATTCACAAAGGGTGATCTCTAACATGAAATTAAGAGAATTTCCCTTTTTCAGCAATTTTAATTTCTGTCCTGGAATTTTTTGACTTACTTATGAAAAAAACCCCTCCACAACCAACCCCAAAACAAAAACATTTTCTGAGGTTGGATTACAATAAAATCTTCATTTGTATGAAGATGTATAAACATTCTGTAAAGTTCTTAATGGTCACAATCAGGCTACAGGGTTCTGAATGTTACCTGAGCTAGCACCAAATATGGAGCTGGATAAGTTAGTCAGCATGTAGCCATGGATAAAAAGCTCTTGGTACCTCAGTTAGTTCCTTTAGAGCTAGCTCAGTTCTCTCCATGCTCCACAGGGTGATATATTTACTATAAATTTTAGATTTTAGATTTTAGATTACTTTAAAATTACTATTTACTACTTGCTTTAGATATTTAGTTGTGTGCAATATCCTTCTTGCTGCATTGGTTAGAAATTTTATGTCATATTTATCTTTGCACACTGACATATATCCAGACCTACTGCTTGAGTTGCAATTATGTTTCTTTTTTACCTCATTTGTAAATTTTTTCTCTGAATCAAAATCCAGGAAAAAATTCCACCATACCAGTAGGGCTCTGTGAAATTGTCATAATAAAAAGAAAAGATTTTAAGAATGGCTTTTGGATAGCTTGGGGTAACCCATTTCATTCCATGCTCAACCACACAAAGTGTCATAGTTCTGCCAAAAGGCTGTCACAGAGTTTTAGAGAGCAAATAAATGACAACCTCATTCTTATGAATTACAAAAATTTTACTGGGTATGCATATATGAGTCAGAAATACAGACTTCCACTTAGTCTGCACCTGTTTCTGTAGGTAAAGCACTGGTATGCAGCTATTCCTATGTGATTAGGAAGGAAAAGGAAATCTTGCTGGATCAACTCCTTTTCAAGAAGATAGTTCATGGAATAAGGATACAATCAGTTGAATTTAACGTGCTGGTTTGACAGGGCAGCTGAGCCACCATAACTGGCTACATGGGCATTCTTAGCACACCTAGACTGTAAGCTAAAATGAGATGGTTTAAACTAACACATTTAATTTGGTGTTAGGACAGGTGGGCAGACACATGGTGCAGATTAAGAACATGTTAAATTTCAGCCAGTTTTAATTGCAGCAACCTTCTTTGGTGTCAGGAGTTAGCCTTAGGAAGAGATTTGATAATAAGGATTGAAGACACTCTTCGTCTTTGAACCCGGCGCTGAGGCATAGAAGTTATAGTACTAGATGTTCCTTTCCAAAGCTAACCATTCTATGATTCTAAGTGAGATTAGGAAGACTTTATCTAAGGAAGGGATTAAGAAATATAAAGGAAAAGTAGCAGAGAAGACTGAAGAAAGCAGGAATGGAAGGGCTAATCATCCTTTCCAAATGTATTTTGTTCCCTTGTCAGAGATGAAAAATAAGTAGGTATTTCCTTTTTTATGCTCCCAACTTAGGCCATGTTTTACACAGCTTTTTTGCTTCCACAGTAACGAGTCTTGATAGGTTGGAGAGATGTTAATTTATAGTATTTTCTTCCCCCTGCTCCCAGCTTATATAAAAATGCATTGATGGAGTTTCCCAGGAGTAGACAACCTGGGTTCAGGCCTATATTATCATAGAATCATAGAATCATAGAATCGTTAGGGTTGGAAAGGACCTTAAGATCATCTAGTGCCAACCCCCCTGCCATAAGCAGGGACACCCCACACTAAACCATGCCTCCCAAGGCTTTGTCCAACCTGGCTTTGAACACTGCCAGGGATGGATCACTCACAGCTTCCTTGGGCAACCCATTCCAGTGCCTCACCACCCTAACAGTAAAGAATTTCTTCCTCATATCCAAT
>JBCJKH010026144.1:0-26467 GCA_039877255.1 Loriculus beryllinus
AACAACAGATGATAGTTCTCTTGCCCTTTTTCAAAGGGAGGCTTCAGAAATACTCACTTTCTTTTGAACATGCATAGGCTTGGCTGTATTTTCACTGGAGTAGCAACACCCCATCCTGTGATTTGGAAGTGAAATTATACTTACTGTTCACATCTGTTTCCAAAGGGAATTCTTGCAAAAAATGATTGTTTCAGGCAAAATGCTCCCTTTTCTGAAGTTGATGGATTTATTTATTTATTTATTTATTTATTTAATTTTGGGTTTAAATTTGGGGAGGAAGCTAGCCTGGTGACTGTGGTTCAGTTTGTGAGGTTTGGCAGCAGAAGGATAGTCTCAGGGGCTATGGTGGGCAGTTTTCACAGATGTGGCTGCTGCTGCATCTCAGTGTGTGCAGCTGAAATTGCTGAAGCCAGCTGCAGGGAGTTATGAGGAGGAATCATTTCCGATTCTGTTCACCATCAGTAAATGGCAGCTTTGGAAGGGCAGCGTTGACTCAGGCTGAGAAGCGCAGTGTCAAAGGGCATGAATAGCAGGATGTTCTAAGCAAGGTGAATGTCTATTGGCAAGGTGTCTGCAACTGCCTCTGGTACTCAGGGTAATTGTCCTTAGAAGGGTTTTTTTACAGCTTCAGTGAGGTGGATTATATGGGTTATGTGTATTCTTTAGAGTTTGGGTAGGATTTATTTAGTTGGTTTACAGTTTCTTGGTTGCAGACACTAGAAAGGGTTACTTTATGTATTGAACATTAGTAATCGTGTTTCTACATGAACTTGTTCATTTATTCTACCTAGGGAAGATTTCTTTACAATAATTTGGCTGTGATTTGCCTTTGATCTATGCATCAAACCACAATGCTTTTCTTCATTGCTCTCTCGTGATTGCTCTACAATATCTTGAGAATTCTTCTGCTGTGAATCATTATTTGGCAGGTATATGGAGAGCTGCAGGATGTAGCTGAAAACTGACAGCTTTCCACATCCTGCTGATCTTGGCCACATTGTGAAACAGTGGTGGTCTATTGTACTTTCTGACTTTGGAGTCTTGTGTTGTATCTTAGTCAAACTTTTAATCTTGGTTTTGGGCTTATTGTCACAAAAAAATATTTAGATTGAATAAAATGTCTGCGCAATGTATTAACATATAATGTCTTGTCATAATGGTCCTCAGGTAAAATTCCAAGACAAGGAGCTGTTTCTATTAGCATGGCTACTTTCTCAGCATTTAAACTAGTATCAATCTCTTTATCCCAAGCACTCTCAAATCAAAGACCAAATGTTTATGATCAATTTACAAATCATCATGCTTATTTTAAAAATAATAAAAAAGAAACTTTCACTTCCTTCCCCTGCCACTCCCTGCCTTTTTTTTTTTTTTTTTCCCCAGCAGATGCTCTTCCAGGCTTTCAGCTGGGGATCGGTAACAGTTCCTTGGTGCTGCACACCCTATGCTGAAATTTAAATTGAACAAGGGTTGCATGAATGCCTGAAACCAGAAGTAAGAGCTTTCGGAAAATTACAGAATATTTCATGATCTTGATTCAGTTGTGCATTGGCAATGGGGAGGAGTTAGATTCTCCCAAATCCAAGCCAGGGTTATGGTATGGAAAACAAGGCATCCAGCATGTGCAAAAATGAAAACCATATGCAGTGCTTCAGTGCCTTTAAACAGTTGTAAGTGAGAACATGTGAGATTGCAGTAGAGTTTAAAATGTGTGCAGATAAACATGGTGTGTTCTTCCTCTCCTGCTGGTAGATTACCCCTTGATGCAGTTTCACTTCACAAAGCAGTTCGCGGTTTTCCTTGGGCTGCTTTGTCCCTCAGTCCAAGTGATTTTTTTTTTCTTTTTTTGACTTTATTTCTAAACTGTCCCCAGGACTTCTCTATAGCAAGTTAGTGTCCACTCATAAACAAACTAGTGGAGATTACAGAAGTCTTAGAAATGGTAACTTTGGGATACACCAAAAGCAAATGCTAATCAAGGCAACATGGTCTTTGCAATCAGATTTGGTGGCAAATGTAGGAGGCATCAAACCTTCTGGTCAGTGGCCCATAAACTAGTGGTTAGGCCTGTCTACTGAGAGGCAACATGGAGTTTGCGAGACTCCTGCCGCTACTCTTCAGAAACATCTCGTAACTTCTGGCAAGATTTTTAAAGGTCTTCATGTGTACTTAGCTGCCTGCAGCTAGTATTCATCCGAAAGCCTTATGAGATGCCTGCCAGTATCATCAACCACCTAAATACCTTTTAAACTGTTAACTGCAGACTTTGCTGGGATGAGTCTTTTAAATTTGGCTCTAAAGCTCAGGTTTCTCATGCTGTGCTAAGACAGGTAATGTCAGGTAGAAAGTACATATAAGCAAAACTAGGCACAGTTTTGGGAACTGTATGGTGGTGGGGTTTGTTTTTGTTTTTCAGGGTGTACTTCACAGAGAAACTTGGGCAGGTTTCAAAAGGGATTATCAAATAGTTGTTTTAGAGAACCACGTTAAGGTTCCCCTTCAGAAAAGCAAGTAAGGAAAGCCAGCTCGAAAATGGACTGGCCTTGGAATTTCAGTTCAGTCCCTGGTTCTAGTTGATAGAATCACAAAATGATTAGTATTGGAAAGGACCTTAAGATCATCTAATTCCAGCCCCCCTGCCATGGGCTTAAACTTTCTAAACAAATGATGGTATGTCCATCCCACTTTGTTTTTGCAGTGGGGTCAGGGGCTGTCTCTAACTCTCTGCTTAACATTCTCATCATAGCAAGTGATTCTTTATCTTAACAGCAGCCTAGTATAATAGAAGTAAGAGATTTTAAAAAAATCCCATAGGGCTGAGCAGTGGAGGGCCCTTAATACAAAGGGACCTAGGGTAGACACTTGACTTCCTGGTGGCTTTCCATTGGTTTCTCCCTAGCAATTCCTGGAATAATTCAAAGTCTTCTCTCCTACAGTTCAGCTTTTCAGCTCTGCTGCTTACCTTCCCAGTCTTCCTTCACAGCCTCAACTCAGTTGCTGTTTGGGCACTGCAGACTATACTAGACAAACTGCCTCAGTATTTAGGAGAGGATGTAGGTCGTCTTAACCATAAATCACTTCTGCATTTTTTCCAGAGTACATTAAGATTCATAATCTATCCCTAACCATTACCATTTAACAAAGCAACACATAATTTGATCATTTGCAGAGAGGTTTGCTGGAGAAACTATTTTTCATGCAGGATTTGTGGGATCCTTTCTTGTTATCCTCTAAGTATGGCAGCTGCAAAAGAATATTCAGGGAAATAGGGTGGTGTTTAAGGATGGAGGAAGGCAGCAATGCACGAAAGGCTGAAGTATTCTTCCACTCCCACATCAGACTTTGTAGACCAAACTTCTTTCCTAGCCAGGTGGTTTGGGAGGAAGAGAAGCAGGGGCAATAGCTCAGTTGGGAAATTAAATTTTGACATTAGGAGAAGCATTTTCATTAGGAAGGCAGTACAGCAGCAGAGCAGTTTTGCTCAGAGTTAGTATAGTCTTCATCCCTAGGCTTTTTTGGAGCTTGAGTAGATGGAAACCATGAGGAAGAAATGGGAGTCTGGCCTAAAGATCTCTAGAGGTCATTTCCAACTAAATACCTATGGTTCTGTGAACACTATTCTTTATTTTTTTATTGGCCTGTTTGGGTAGCCCAGCAAGCTCAGCTTCTGTTGTGAACTGGTGGTCAGTAGCAGTTCTTCATTTGTAGCCCGAAGTCAATGTGACAGACCACATTTCTCAGGGAAGAGTGTGCCTTTGAATATTAGGTACATTGCAGCTACCTGTCTTGAATCCTGTGTATCAGCTGTGTAATAATTTACCCATGTAGAGGTTTGATAGTCTTGACATTTCATTTTCTTGCATGCTTTGTAAATCACAACTGTTGATATTTTGTCATTGTTGTCCTTGGGAATAATTTTCTTTTATTCCTCAGGACACCTCACTGATCTGCGTTATCAATCTGCTTGCTGATGGATGAGTATGTGCAAAGATTCAAGATTTGTGCAGGATTAAGTAAAAATAAGAGCCAGCCCACTGTCTCTCCATGATACATAGATTCTGAGATTAATTTTTTAAAGGTTATAAAAGAAACTTCAATCTTGCATCCTTTTTTTGGATCCACAACATCCGATAGTCCATCTGTTTAGCTTAGAAAGAAACAAGAGTCCTCTTTGCCTCAAAATCCTAAGATAACTATTTAATATTAAGTGCAAATTTGACTTCTAGATACATGAGTTTGTGGTATCTGTCATTAAGATCAAAAACATGTAAAGTAGGCTTCTGTTTTTTTTTTATATGACCTATTGACATAGTATGCTCATATGAAAATAAAGGATATAGAAATATATCTTGTACAGAACACTTTATATTTTAAGGTCCTTTCCAACCCTAATCCTTCTATGATTCCATGTTAAAGCTTTTTTGAGTTATATAAGCACGAGCTTCTGGATGGTGTATTTCTAGAAATACTGTCATTTTTACTTCTGTTTAAAAAATGTTCATTTACATGATTTCTAGGAAGTGGCATGTACAGATGGTAGTCTACCTCCCTTTCTTTTTTAAATTTTTCTATGACTTTACCAAGGCGCATTCAGTCCTCTGCCAAAACTGTTCCAAACATGTCTCAGTAGCTAGCTATTTGTTAGTTAATATAGTATCAGTTGTTAGATCTGGAGCATAAAATGGTAATTGCATCTCTCCCGTCATGCTATCCTTGTGGCCGTTCAGTATGTTCTTATTTTTGTACTTATCTTTAATTATGTATTTTTCTGTTTATCTCTGAGCAGCTATGGCAGTCATTACCAATGTAGTAGAGATTTGCCTGGTTTTGAAACTCAGGATGAATTTTAAGATGCTAATGTTCAGTGTCATAGAGAGATGGGATTTTTTTATTACCAGCTCAAGCACGCGTGGTATAATTAACATGTTTCATCCAGAGTGAATCTCCAGAGCTTTGCTGTCAAGACAGAGCAGCATCCTAGAAAGCAGTTTCCTGTTTGGCTGGGGTTCTGTTAGGAGCACTGCCAAAAGGTGCAGTAGTATCCTCTTGCCTGTTCTGTGCCAGGACACAAAGATGACTGACTGGGATTGCAAAAACATTAAACTCAGTAAAAAACTGGGGAGTGGAGAGAAAGTACTACATCTGGCCAGAGGTGGAAGAGTAGGATGTGACTAGCCTCATGACAACAGCAGTAGTGTGGGTTGGCTAAAGGTGTTGTTGGTGGAACCACATCCTAGCAGATAGCTGATGAATATATTTGAGTTATGTTCATTTCAGAAGCCTGTAATTTAGTTACATTCAAGAGGGCTTTCACAAATATTTCAAAAGTCATGAACTTGGCTTTAGCTTCCTAACCAAATGGCGAGTCTGTGCTCCAGATTGTGGAATTATAACTGCTTCTCATTGAAATGAGAGTTCAAAGATTTTTAATATGAAAAAACCTCATGTCAGAGTTGCAGTTAATGAGGCTTCCCACATCAGGGTGATGTGAGACTTCTACATAGCATGGAAAGTTTTACTCTGGATGCATCATTCCTTGCCAAATTTTGAAGAGCATATAAATTTTTAGAAGACGATTAATATTTTTATAAAAAGGGGTAACACAAGGAATAAAAGGCAGGGGGAAGGACAGGCTTCTGGTCAGAACAGGATATTAGTTGATGTCTTAGCATTGATGGTGCATTACATAGCCCTGTTGAGCTCACTTCTGTGTGTGGAGGGTAAGCAGGCTTTGCCTGCTGGGGAAGAGACTTTTCCGACTCTATTCCCTACAATAGCAGCTTCCAAAGGGATAATTCCCACGTGACTGGTAATGCTCAGTGTATGGTGAAGTCATGTGGAGTTTGTCTTTTATATAAAAGCTTCTTGGTTTCCTTTCATCAATCTTCAAAATTCTCAGCTTATTTATTTATTTGCCACTTCATGCCTCAGGGGAGAGGACTTTAATTGAGAGATACTGCTTATATGACTAAAACAAATAAAGGTTATTCAACAACCTCTGTTTCCTAACTGAGTGCCCTTTTCAGCTTCTGAAATGAAGATGATGTGCATGGTAAAACATTGCACTGGAGTAGCAAATAGCATTATTTTTAGAAGATGATCTTTTGGCGGTAGGAAAGTCACAAGAACATGGGCATAGTTGTGATCTGTTCTCTAAATAAACCAGCGTTAAAGTGATGAACAAGGAGAAAATGTTTTTTATGGCTTTACATAAATCCCTTGTTGAAAGTTCTTAACTTGTGTGAATGTAATGGTGCTTAAAGCTCAGGGAGTTTGCAGCCCGTTAGCACAATTATTTCTGCTTAGACAGGAAAAAGTCCAAGTGCCTGCCTTAGGCCACAGAGTTGGCTGATGGAAAGATCATTGTGGCCTGCTTCAAGTCACAAGTAACTGTAGGCATACACTGTTAGCGCTTCACATGAACAGTTGCTTTCATGATTTACTTCTTATCCTAGTTGATCACCTCTTACTGTTATTGTAACACATTGGGATTTTAAGACCATATAAGAATCATTTCTCTGTTGCTAACACTGGAGAATGAAAAATGCATTGCATGTGGCCTTTTGAGATAAAACCATTCAATATAGTATTGAGCTAATTGCAAAATAGGTTAGAAGTTGTAATCTTTTCTTTCCTGAAGAGAAAGGTAGTTTCTGTTAACATCATTTTTATTTAGATGTTTTGGTTTTCCCAGTGGTAAAAGAGTCTGTTTAGTTTTCTTGTTTTGTTTTTAGACTTAGGATGTTCAAAAAAGCTCAGTTTTGTAGGTCTCTGCAGGACGTTTAGCTTTGAAGTTAGGAGTAATGGTTGTTTTTATGATTGTGTTAAAGATGCAGAATAACAAAACTCATGGAGTCCTTCACTTTTCAGTTTTATGAAAACAGGTATTTTAAGTAAATTTTATTTTGTTCTATTTTGAAAGTAAGAAAAGACAAAGCAAAATGGAAAGCTGGTTTCCTGTTGATAAACTTTGAGTGTTACAAAGCAACCATGGAAGGCTTTTCAGTGGTTTTCTGTAATCTGTTTTGGCAGTGAACTTCTGTGCAGCCTTCCCCTTCCAAGAGTCGTTTTTAGGTCTGTCTTTATTTAAAGTATCATACTTGATAAGTGAGGAGATATGTTAAATAGCTGAGACCGCTGCTTCTCTGTCAAATCTGTGTCAAGCCAATGACTTAAAATATTGTGGAGATAAAAATACGTGGTTTGCAGTACACTGTGTGTTTGCAAAGGCCTGTTTCCTTACAAGAGTCGATTGGTTAGGATTTTTTTTTTAATATATAATTATTTTCTTTCCTGTTTTTAGCTAGTTATTTGAAAACCTCCAGATTCAGGTGTGTATGGTCTTTAGTATAAGGTTGTATGTAGGTCAAACTTTGGATTGGAATAGTCCAAATGATAGACTCGGGTTTTTGCCTGTAACAGCATGTTATGACTGGTTGTATGGTTTAGTATTCTGGCACTGTGTTCTAAAACTGGAATAGCTGTGGACATGCTGCCATTGCTTTTGAAAAGGAGAGAATTGCATGCTGCTAAGAAGCATGAGTTTGGTTTTGGTATTACAAAATCCCTGTGTTTCCGTCTTCAGATTACTTATTATTTTTGAAAAGGTTTTGCTGTTTATAATGATGTTTGTCACACAAAACTTGCTTTATCAGGTAGTTCAATGTCTTTGAAATTCAAACTAGAAAAGTAAACATGTTTTTTTTATGAATGAGTAGGACCAGTTAACAGAGAACTGGAGAATGGAATGGCTGGAGCACCTCTAGGAGTCTCATTGGTGAAGGATAAAGTAAAATACAGACAACCGCATGTGTCTGCAGATACTGTATGCAATAGAAGATGTTCTCAGAAGATAGGAGCTCTATTATTATTCAGTACTCTCATTTTTTAACAGTTTTTCTAAGAAGCTCAAAAAAAAAAAAAACTGTATTAGGGACCAGAGAGTGGGGCCCTGATAAGATGCTCTATTTTCTGCCCTTTACAGATTAGTATCTCCCTCTGGAGTATGTTGAACTGAGAAGTTATATTTTTGGGATATGGACAGCCCTGAGTCCCTCGAAGACTGGAATGTGAATGGGGGCATGGTTAAGGAAGCATGTTTGTTGTTGCTTGGTAGGTTATGATGTTTTCTAGACAAAGATGATTCCCACTTGATTTCAGGAAATAATACTGTTTGGGTAGGTAAGTTAATCAAATGAGTCATCAGTTTTTTGGATGCAAAGGAGAGTTGAGTAAGTCTCCAGGTAATTTTTGTGAACTACTTTGTTAATACTTTGTACTGATCTGCTGTTGTGAAACACAATTTTTCTTTTGAGCAGAAGCTCCTGGGGTAAAGGGCAGTGTCACAGCTGTGGCAGGCCAGTTCAGGAGGGAGTGACAGTTCTCAGGGTATCTGCTCTCCCTCTATACCAGCTGGCAGAAGGCTGGTGCAATCTGCTGGTGCCATTAGAATCTGCCTTTCTGGGTCAGGAGCCTTTTAATACAGAGCTCCAGTGACTGCAGCCTTTGTGGAGAGTTACCTGAGCTAGCAACATAAAGGGAGGGAAAAAATACGTTGAAACTAGATCCCATGCTGCTCTTCTAATTCTTAAACAAGACATGCCATTCCTACTCATTTAGAGTGATTTTGCTGTTTCCATTCACTGGATTTCTGTAATTCTGAAGCAGAGCCCTTAGCAAATCACTTAGGATGTCATAATATGGCTGGGCTGTAATGTCATCAGTTTGTACTCTGAAGCCTTGGCAGTACCTAAAGCATCTGCAAAAACATAGAAATGTATCTCTGTTGAAGTTGAGGGGAAGTGATCTTTTTTACAGCTGTAAAAGCAAAGACATTGGAGATATGTTACTAACTTTAGCATTTAATTGATGTGCTGTAGCAGTGATAGGAGACTATCTCCTGCAGTCCTGGTAAAGAGAGAAAGAACTGTTCAGAGCAGGAATTAGAATCATAGAATCATAGAATCGTTAGGGTTGCATAGGACCTTAAGATCATCTAGTTCCAACCCCCCTGCCATAAGCAGGGACACCCCACACTAAACTATGCCACCCAAGGCTTCGTCCAACATTAGCCATCTTTCTGACTTTTGGAATAGAATTTCCAATTTTGTTTTGGATGTTGAAGTTTTCTACATCAGAAAGGGAAGAATTAAAATGGCAGTGAATAGTATTGTCTGCTGTATCAGAGGGTGGGGAGGCAGGATCCTCTGAATTAGAGAAGGTAGAAAAAAATTATATAAAAAGCGAGCATTGCAGTAGAAGAGAGTGTTTGACAAACAGGTCAGAGAAAAGGATCAGTTAATGGAGAAACAATGAAGTTCAGAAATAGTGAAACAACAGAGTAAGAAACTTTTTCAAAGATAATACCAGTGAATGAAGGGGGGGCTGAGAAATTACGGCTGTGTGTGTTTGACTGAGACAAGAAAGAAATGAAAAGAAGCAAAAGATAAGGGAATCTGGATAGTGGTGGTTCTTTCAGATGAGTACAGAGTGGATCAAGCTTAATGTCTGTTGTATGACTGAATCTTCATGAGGCTGCTGGAGAAGACAATGCAAACCTGCCCCCATCTTTAAGAATGTTTTTGCTTTTTGCAAAAAAAACTTTCTTGGTGATGCTTGAAAGGATTCAGCTGGCTGGAAGCACCCACCTTTACACTGGAAAGGTGTATTTCTGTTTAGTTGCAGGTCGTTTTCCTCTTTTGTGACTAGGCTTATATTTTTCCGTTGCAAAGATAACCTAAGTTCAGCATACACGCACAAACATGCTATTTCTAAGGAGAACTTCACTGAAGTGGACTGGTTCCTACACAGTCTTGCTGCATGTGTTACTAATGATCATTTGAGCTATTTGTAGAAAAAGCTCCTTTATAAGTCAATGACCTAGAGGTTTTTATGAATCTGTGTATGTATTTATTCAGTAAATAGATCATTAAGAATTTAAATTCAGCTCTCAGTATTTCTAGGCTGAGGACTGACACATGTTGGAGGCCTAAGGAGAATGAAAACAGAAACTAAGGCAGCCCAGCCCTGCATGGGAAAGTAAGGAGCCCAGAGCCTGCTTCCTCAGGTGAGATTCACTTCTCAATTCAGATGTTTACAGCTTAGCCTCCTCTATTCAAGCTAATTGTCTAGGCTATTGTAATAGCCAGTGGAAAGTTATAGGCATTTCTAAGGCATGACTCGTGATCTTTTGTAAGGTGAGACCTGAACCTGCATGAGAGGATTGTTTCTTTGTGAAATGGAGCTTGAGGTAACCAGAGTACATGTAGATGTTTGCATCGTGGAAAGCCACAGCTGGGGCAGAAGAGCACCATGGTGCTGGAGGACATGTCTGGCACTGGACACTGCTAGAAGCAAAAGGAAGACAAAGGCTATAAGACTTTCTGCTACCTGTGAATTCACCCCCCAAATCAGCAGCATAATAGGTCTCTTAGAAGAGGGTAACCTATCTGACAAATGCTTGGTTTCCAGTTTTGAGGGTGTTTGTTGGCTTTATTTAATCGCTCTTGGGAAGGAGTGAGTTATATAACGTGTCAGTACACCCACAGCAGCAGAGTGGTGACAGTCACCGAGTGCGAAGAGCAAACCCAGGATGCTGTTTGCCCTGAAATTTTAAATAAAATGGGCTGTTTGGAGGTGTTTAATTGCAGGGTTGGCAGCCCCAATTTTTCTGTCCTTAATTTTGTGGTAGTCATTGCCTGTCTTGAAAATGTGGCTTCAGAACTGCTGCAGCTTTGTGTGAGAATCTGTATTGCTTTTTTAATTCTAAGCTGGTAAATGTTAGCCTTTGAAAGAAACTTTAGAAATGTGATTCACAGCATTTTATCTGCATACTGATTTTTATTCACCATTGAAGATCTTCCATCTGCTTTTACATTAGAAAGTTTGGGGCTGCCTTCGTGGATTTTGGGCATGTTGATTTGTCAGTGTTGTAAGAATTTTTGATTTGATTAGTTAGGCAGAAGTAATCTGAATAGTTCAATTTTTTTGCTACCACTCAAACCAGAGTATAATAGAAAAGAATGCAGACTGGTGGTGCCTTGCTTTTTTTGGTAGCATAAAAAAGCTGTAAAAGTTGTATTTTTTTAAGAAAAATAACAGCTTGTAGTGTGGAGGTTATTTCAGAGTTTCAGTTTTTACTCACTGTGACTATGTGTGTCTCAAAAGAACTGACAACAAGTGAATTAGATTTCTGGTAGTTTTTCTGGCCTATGAACATCTAATTACATTTGTTAACCTGAAGTAAAAAATAACTGTCAGAAAACAGGACATATTGATGTAATTATTTTCATTGTTTATCTTGTGATAGCAAAATGCACACAGACAGATCAATATAACAATCCCTGTTAAATGTTTCTGTTCTGTAAGACTTGGGGAATGATGCTAATGCAAATGCTATTCTGAAACTATTGTGATGATAATTTCAGAAGTTTTACTGGTCGTAGTGAAAGAGCCAAAGGTAGGGAGGGGAATCTGCTAAATGCTAAATTATGCTCAGTTTTTGCATGGTGAGTATCAGAGAAGGTACACTGTTAACCAAGCCTTTCTATAAAAAGTTTCTGAAAGCTTTCCTTTGAGTGTCCATCAGGCCTCAGATAGTCCGGAGAGTGCTGTTGCACTGATAATTCTTGCCTTGGGCAATAATAATATCTGCAGACACAAAATTGCCTCTTCTTTGTCCTTCTGAAACTGTGTTAGGTGTTTATTGAAATGTCTTTCCTCATTATTCGTAATACTTTATTTCCTATTTTAACTGCCTGCTGAACAGGGGCTGGTGTTTTCATGCAGCTGTCTATCATAACTATCAAGATCTCATTGCTAACGGGTGATCGTTTACTCAAGATCACAGTTTCCTTTCTGAAGTTAGAGTTGTTTTTCATATGTGTATAATTTGTGGTTTAACTACACTGAGTGCTACCTGCCATTTTATTGTTTGTTCAGTCTTTTTTCATAAAGTCTTCGTATTGTTGTCATGGTTTGACTCCATCTGGCAACTAAGCACCACACAGCTGCTTGTTCTCTACCAACATCAAAGCAGGATGGAGGAAGATAATTGGAAGGGTAAAAGTGAGAAAAATTGTGGGTTCAGATAAGAACAGTTTAGTAATTGAAATAATAATGATAATTTGTAATGAGAAGGAAAATAACAGAAATAAATGCCAAGAAAGACAAGTGATATAAATGAAAACATTGCTCATCACCAACGAACTGATGTACAGATATTTCCTGAGTGGCGGCTACCTGGCCAACCTTCCTCTAGTTTATATGCTGAGCACGATGCCATATGGTCTAGGATATCCCTTTGGTCAGTTGGGGTCAGCTGTCCTCGCCATATCCCCTCACAACTTCTTCTTCACCCCTAGCCTGCTCACTGGTGGGCTGATGTGAGGAGGTCTTGTCTCTGTGTAAGCACTGCTCAGCAGTAAGGAAAACACCCCTGAATTACCAACGCTGTTTCGGGCACAAATCTGAAACATAGCCCCATACCAGCTACTATGAAGAAAATTAACTGTATCCCAGCCAAACACAACACATTTCTGTAGTTTGCCTTTTTGTCTTTTACCTTGAATACCTTAATATCTTTGGTGGATGTTGTCAGTGCACTCCTCACCCCTGTAGTGAGAGTAGAAGAGCTGTATATCATACTTTCCAGCATAGATATCTCTGGATCTCCACTGATGATGGCAAGAATTGAAAACATGAGTAGGAGTATGTGGTCAATCTTTCAATGAATTATTCACTTGTGCAAGAAGGACCGTTGCTATTTTGCATACTTAGCATCCTAAAAAGCCTTAATTAAGGTCTTTGTTGAAAGTCGATGTTGAAATTTTAAGGAGAGGAACTGGATCAGTCTTTTCAACTGTCTAGTAGGCTGGACATCCCGTTACAGAAGGCATGCTGATGCTAGTGTGTACAGCAAAGATCTCAAGCTTAAGGTCTTGCCTCCAGTCTCTTAAGTCTGTCACTTTTGCCACCACAGAGTCCTCTAGTACCAAGATACTTTTAATTGAGAGGTGGCATACTGTTGAGTTAGTAATTCACCGATTTCATGCTCGAGTTCCTTTAGGGTTCCTGGGTTGAGTGCCATCTGGTTCTGGTGAGCTGTTAGCATTTGTTTTCTTGGTTCCTGATGTATCTGCTCATATAATCATTGCAATTTCAAACATATCCTTGGAGCCCCTGCCAAGAGGGGTCCTCATAAGGAAATCCTGAGAAATAGTGTTGCAATATTGTAACAATAATGTGGTAAAACTCTGAGATCTTATAGGAAGGGAACACAATTTTATTTTAATAGAGAACTGGTTTCATTCCGCACTTTCACACCTGTGTTCTTACAAGCACCAAGATACTTCTGTCCACACAGTTTAGAGCTGAGATGTGTATAACCAAGTTGCTGGTTCAGGATTCAGTGCAGTGATGTGGAAGACAAGGGACTCCAGCTGTTGAGTTCTCATCACAACTTTTGTACCCTTAGTTTGGCAGGCATATAGTTAGATCCGTCTGGTTAGGGATTAGTTTCTCCATCCTCTCTCACCTATGCATCATCATGAATTAGTTGGAGTTTTAGATTTCCTGATCAGAGTACACCAAAATACTGCATATAAATGTGCTGCAGTCTTGCAGGCCTGCTAATCTAGGTGCCATAAACAGATGCCATTCTTATATGGTCTCTTGTGTTTTTCCTGGTCTTTCTGTGCTCAAACTATTACTATTTATTCTTCATTCATACCAATGTTAATACTTCTATCACAGCTCTTTAGAGAGGCTCCCCAGCTTCTGGCGCTGTTACTGTTGCTGCAGTGAATCTGGTGGATTTTCTGTAATGCGTTTATCTTCTGAGTATTCCTTCACTACCCTGATGATAAGTTGCATCCCAGAGTTTCTGGCAGACTTCCTGTTCTTGATGTGCTTGAAGAAAGAGTTATCATTAGTCTCTGCCAATTGTTCATCAGATTTTTTGTCTGTTTTGCCTGCCCCACTGTGTTTTACATTTAATTTTCTGGAGTTTAAGATCTGTTGAGCTACTTTTTTTCTATTTGGACTTGACTTCAGCTTTTTTTGAGGGTAGCCTCACTTCTGCACTGCTGATTTAACTGTTCTGGTTTCCTTTCCTCCTTTCTCAGGTTTTACTTAATAGAAAGCACGTACCTGCCTTGTCTTTCCAGTCTCATCATCATTCATAATCTCCACAGTGCCTGTAAAGATTTAAATTCTTTTCCTGTCCTTTTTGGTTCTTTTAACAAGCTCTCTTACCTTCTTATGCTTGCAATCTGAGACTGGGTGCAACTGTAGGTTCATTTTTCACCTCCACTGCTCTTGTTGGGAAACTATTGCATGCAGGGTTTTTCAAAATCTTCCAGCTGAAGAGCCACTCTATATTTAGGACCAAATCAAGGGTTGCACTTTCTTTTGTGGACTTCCTACCCAGCTGCTCTGTGAAACAGTCACTGAGTTAGTGCAAAAAAAAGTCACATCCTGATATGATGGGATATTTGTGAGCTACATTGAAAGGAAGTGATCTGAAGTTTCCCATTATGGTACTGTACTTTTGTCATATCACATTAAATGTTGCTATTCTGATTAGGTGGTTGTAAGGACCAAATATCTTCCTGTTTTAGCCTGGAATCTAGTTCATGAGTATGTTGCTTTAATTGCGGAAATGGCAGCTTTATATATTTGGAATAGGGGGAACTGAACATACTTGTAAATCAAAGTTGTACTTTATTTAGTATAATTGTAGAATAGCTGATGTCAGAAGGGACATTTAAAGATCATGTAGTCAACATCTGTGTTCTGCCATGGACAGGGACATCTTTAACTAGATCAGGTTGCTCAAAGCCCTGTCCAACCTGACCTTGAATGCTTCTGATGGTGGGCATCTACAACTTTCCTTGGTTGACAGACAAAAATTGTCCCAGTGTCTCATCAGTATTGTAAGAACTCTGCATTGCGACCAGTCTAAATGTACCCTCTTTCAGTTTAAATCTGTTGTGCCTTATGCTATCATTATAGGCCCTAGTAAAAAGCCTCTCTCTGTCTTTCTTATAGGCCCCCTTTAAGTATTGAAAAGCCACAGTAAGGTCTCCCCAAAAGTTACCCTTCTTCAGGCTGAAGAACTCAAACCCTCTCAGCCTTTCTTCATAGGAGAGGTATTTCAGTTAAGAAGAGAAATTCTTCCTTTGTGTGTTAAAGATGTCTTCATTTAATCCACTACACAGTGTTGAAAGCCTCTAAAGGACAGTGTAGAAAAAAGAAGTGATGTTATTTCTCTTTAGATTCTTCAAGCAGGCTATTTCTCAGCCATGTATGTTCTCAAGTACAGGGATGGTATAGTGTTCAGGGGGACGTCAACTGCTCTGGCAACTTCCAGAAAACAGTATTGTAATATGCAAAGTCTTGCAAATTTTCAGCAATTCTTTTGATGGGCAGTGTTGAAAGCATCTCATGGTGAATGTCTTTTGTATTTGCTTCTGACTAAAAGGAAGAAAGGGGTGGAAGAGGATGGTGAATTGGATGGACGAGGCTATTAAGCAATGGCCTGGAAAACATACTTCAGAAAATCAAAGAATTTTTCAAAGGCTGAGGACAGAGGATTTAGTGGTTTCTTAAAGACATGCTGTAAGGGCACAAGTACAAACTACTTCTTTGGGAAGAATAGATAGCCATAATTGTCACTGCCTAATTGCAAGTTATTCATTAGTCTGAAACTAAAGGAGCCATGCAAAAAAGGGGTACTAGTTCAGCTTTTGAACATGTCTTAGAAAAGTACTCACTTGTAGAGACATTATTAGAAGGACTCAGTACAACACAAGACAGAGTTGGCAAAACTGCAGCAAGAAACTGTTCTATAAATATATTAGTAGCAAGAGAAATCACTGAAGAAAGAACACGTCTGTTAGGCAGAAAGTCTAGAAAGTTGCTGACAGATGTTGCTAAAGAGGTTGTAAGGACTATTTTTACTTCATTGATCAGGATTAAGTGAGCGGACAAGCACAAACAGCTAAGATGTCAGAACACAGCCTGGCATGCATACACAGAGGCTTAAGCTTGGAGTCTTTTCCTAAATGCTCTTATGGCAGATAGAAAGTTTAGACAAATCACTAAGGTGGTTGATATGATTAGGGATGTTATCTGTGAATGAACAGAAGATAACCAAAATTCTGGAAGATTGAAAAAGGACCAGCTTAGTGCCTGTTTCTGAAGGGAATGATAAGTGGAAATAATAGAACACAACTACTGCCCAGGGAGGTTAACTTCTGAAAAAATACTGAAACAAACAATTTATGAGTATTTGGAAGAAAGTGAGGTGGTAAGAAACAATCCACATAGACTTGCCAAAACCAAGTACTTTTGAATTATTTTGTCTTCCTTCTGTGACAGAGCAACATGCCTGCTGGGTATGGGAGAAGTAGATTTGATATATTTTGACTGTAGGAAAGCTTTCAACAAGTTCTAGTGCTTCTATGAACAGGGTGTAAAAGTATTATCTAGCTGAAGCGTTGTACAAAGAAGACATAAAACCAAGTTTAGTGCATCATTATGCTTATTTGTTTTCAGCTGCAGAGAATTTCCTCATTTTGTAGTAACCTGCCCCAAATCTGCTGCTAATTAATATTAATGCTGTGAACAAGAACTTTTAATTAAGATCTGTCCTGCAGATTGTATCGGAGATAGAAGCTATGTTACAGAACAGATTTAAAATCAGTGGTTTCTTCTTTTTAACACTGTAAAAGCTATGTGTGAAGTTGGCAAGAATAATCAAATACCACATAGAAATTAGTTGCTAGCTAAGCAGGTCTGAATGAAAGAATTTTGAGGTTGTAGTTGATTCAGGCTGAACACTAATTAGGAATGACATCTTGTTGGAAAACACTGCCATTGGCTGTATAGGCAGAGTGGTTATATGTAGCACTTGTCTGTCTTGGAAAGTACCAAGTAAGGAGTGAAATGAAATGTGCCCTGCATGAGGCTTCAGGCCTCAGAAAAGATGTTTGACTGGTTGGAGACAGGCCAAATGTAAGAGCACCAAGAATGAGCAAAGATCTAGAAACCCTTCGTGACATGGCCCATGGCTGTGGGAGTCTGTGCCTGCAGTTCTTGTTCATGTTGCTTAACAATTTAGGCTACTGTTGACTGTGAGTTAAGGTAAATCTTGTATGTAATTATGGGGTTTATTTTTCCTTTTCATGTAATCTTCACATAACTGTTTTAAAAAAGAGGGGAGGGAAAATCCTCATTCTGAAAAGGTTCTCACTGAGATTGCAAAATATAGTACTTAAAAATTGAGAAAGGCCATTTGTTATGTGCATAAGTATTTCCAGCCTCCACATATGACCATAGGCCATCTTTTTAGTTATGCAGTTGCATATTGTTTTTTTCTCATACAGGTTTCTCATCTTATTTACTGTCAGGAAACAAGATGCTGGTTTACACAGAAATCCAGCAAAGGTGTGTTCCTCCTAATCATAGAATTGTAGAATGGTTTGGGTTGGAAGGGACCTTGAAGATCATACAGTTCTGGCCCCTCTGCCATAGGCAGAAACACTTTCCCTTAGATCAGGTTGCTCAAAGCCCCGTCCAGCCTGGCCTTGAACGCTGCCAGGGATGGGGCAGCCACAACTTCTCTGGGAAACCTGTACCAGTGTCTCACCACCCTAACAAGGAGAACTTCTACATTATATCTAATCTAAATCTACCCTCTTTCAGTTGAAAGACATTTGCCCTTGTCCTATCCCTACATTCCCTTGTAAAAAGCCCCTCTCCAGATTTCTTGTAGGCTCATTTCTAGAATTGGAAGACTGTTATAAAGGTCTCCCACTGAGCCTTGTCCTCTCCAGGCTGAACAAGTCTAGCTCTCTCAGCCTGTCTCCGTAGGAGAGTTGCTCCAGTCCTCTGATCATCTTCGTGGCCCTCTGGACTTGGCTCAGGCAGGTCCATGTCCTTCTTATGTTGGGGGCAGTACTGGATGTCTGGAGTACAGTCTCCACAGACTCAAGTAGGGTCCTGCAAGTCTGTGTGTGTTTTTTAACTCATGTGATTCTACCTGTATACTATACAGTATTGGTCATTTCTCTGTGTGTTTTTTAACTCATGTGATTCTACTTGTATACTATACAGTATTGGTCATTTCTGTCAGCATACTCAAGGAAGTAAATGAATTTGAGCAGTTTAATATCCAATTGGTCACATTTTCATTGTATGGTTTTAGTACAGAGGATTCTTAAGCAACTGTTGCCTTAATATAGTCAAGGAGGTGAAATTACTTGTACTTTATTGCTTGCATAGTTTCCCATGGTAGCTGGTGGTATATATTGGTTAAGCTATCTCAATGGTCATATTAGAAACAGAATGTTCACTTGCAGAATATGAATTCAGTGTGGTATCTTTTGTTCTTCCTATTCATGCTATAAATTATATTTCACTAATGTGGTGTAAGGAAATTCATTTAATTACATGCTATGCATGAAAAGATTGTTATAGTCATGTATATAAACTCATAGGTAAGTAAGATCTTATTCTGATCTTTCTTCAGTGATGGAATTTTTCCAGTGCAACTGGAAAGAAGTACTGGTCTGTGTTTTGTATATAGAAATGGGTGACATTTATAAGAGGCACTTCAAGACTGTGTGCTGAAGGGCAGGGGCTGTATATTTTTGGAAAGTGACGTTACTGAACTATGTGTTTTAAACTGGATTTCAATCTGATTCCATTCAGACAAGAGAACTTTGTTATCTTTTAAGTGAATGATTTATACTTGCACTGTGCCATTCAGCCCAAAGAATCTTGAAGTAGCTATAAAAATGCAGAGTATTGGGTTTGCAAAAAGCAAATCTGTTTCTTTTTGCCTGTTATTATGTCAGCCAGTTTCAAACAGGAGCTGTGCAGTGAGAGGCTGCAATTACTTGCCAGGAAGGATAGAGGAGCTTAAGGAATACCTTTCCTGTGAAACTTTTGTGGAGTAACTTAAAGATTTCTGATTGTTAAATTGAAATCCCTGATTTCAGCCATCTTCTGTATGAAATCCACAGACTGAAAAGCTCAGGAGTGATGGTGGTCACAGCCATGCTTGCATTCTTTCCAGTATTTCTCTGTAAGCTTCCAAGGGTTATACTAACGAAAGCTCCTGGCATGTCTGCAACGTAGTCTGGAGTGTGACTGCAGTTCACTATGCATACTGTCTAACTCAGGTGCGGGTCAGTGGAGACAGTGAACAGAAGACTGAAGACCTTATCTTAGCAATTGGAGTGGAGCGAGCATGCAATGGGGAAACTCCCATAGTCTCTGTTGGCAAAAAGAATTAGAAATTGTTGTATAGTAACCAGTTTCCTTTCATTACTCCTCTCCCTGAACATCTCTGTCCACAAGCATGCTTAAACTTTCTAGTGGTTAAATACTAAGCTTCACTTATTCATGCAGATTGTTCATGAAAGCATTTTAATGAGTCTGTCAGCTGAGTGGCCTCTGACAAAAGGAGCTGTAGTTGTTCTTGTAGGGTAGCCTCATAGATTGTCCTGTGACAAACAACAGCCGAACAGAAGAGGATAGTGTTTGAGTCAATTATGTTGCTTGATTTTGTCAGCTGGCATATGGTATTTGCAGTCCTTAAATTGGTTTAAAACACAGATCTCCTGCTGCGCTGATAGCTAAATCTGATTATTCAATGATCTGGCTTTTCCTGTAAGATACCAGAATTAAACAAGGCAGCATATTTATTGCAACATGCACCAGGACCTCATCAGTGTGTCCTTTAATGAGGAATTTGTGAAACCAGCTTTGTGGGATTAGAGTATTGGAGGTAAAGTCTGACTGTTCGAATGTGACTGGCATTTATGAGGAGGTAATAAAAGGTGTCTAATGTGCTACCCTAGATATTATTATAGCTTTATTCTGAAGCAGTAATAAATACCTACTTACCAACTACTGGCTTTCCCTCAGTGTTCATAAAGAAAATGATGACTAAATTCAGTTCTGGTCTCAGAAATTTGCAGACAGACATAGAAAACATAGCACATTTGTAATTTAAAACTTGCCTCAGACCCTTTTTCTTCCACACTACATTGTGTTTCTCCAGTTATAAGTTCATTGAATTTTTTTTTGTTTGTATGGCAGATATTTAGGTGATATTTATCATCATCTGCACCTTAGAGATGGGTAATGTAACAGAAGTTTTACTGCATAGCTCAAAACTCTGCAATGAATGGTCCAGTCTCATGAGTTGCTCAACAGTCTCAACCCATTGAAGACAAAAGTAGTAAATCTCAAATGTGCAAAGTAAAAGGATTTAAGTAAAGAAAATGCTGTTTTCTAAATCAAGTATTGCTTATGCCCACCTACAATATTTGGTAGTTTAAATTCTTTTAGTTTTAGAGGGGAGCTGCATGACATTCCTGCCGCTTGGTAAACCCAAGGCATATCCACAGTGGTTTTGGACACACTGGCTTTACAGGTCTTTATGGGGCATGTATATTGTGCTTGTACAGAAGAATGGTTAGTTCCTGCTTGCATGGGATTAACTGTTTATTCATAATACGTTTGTGCTTGTATGACACAGCTTTGCTGTTGCTGGGCAGCAGTGCAGGTGTAGGTACCTGCGGATGTGATAGGCTTGAAGGATTGCACAAAGGCTGTAGGTTAAGCTGCTGCAGCAGCTGCCGGGCAAGGGATCCAGCCTTTGCCATGAAGACCCTTTTCTTACGCTTGCAATTTGCCCTGAGGAAATAAAGCTGTCTGCAGCATAACTAAATGAATTCTCCCTGGGGGCCCAGATCAGCCTCTGTGCCACAGGTTGATCAGTATAAAATCCGTGTGATATTTTCAGCCTGTTTCTGTAAAATATCTGAAGCTTGTAGTGCTGTGAGCAGAAAGTTTTGTAAATACTAGTTGCACAAAAGTATACAAGAGATAGATGAACCTCACAGTGATGTTGTTGATTTTAAAGTGAAATATCTGTGTATAGTCTGTGTGCCGTATTCTTGCTGATTCGTGGCCTTGGTTGATGACCGTCAACATTGGAGTTGTGTATCAGTTATGTGGTCAGGCTAAGACATCATGGGATTTGTTCCCTGCAGTGTTTCTAGTTTGTTTAAAAGGTAATCCAGGAATCAATTCCTTCTTCTTCAAGGTTTGTACTATGCTCATGTGTGTGAGCACTTAGAAGTTATGATGGTGATCTTGAGTTATCTTTTCTTGTGATTCTGCAGTTCAGAGAAACAGATAGAGAATTTTAGTTCTTCAGTGTGCACATAGTTGCAAGCTCATTCTTACTTGGATTAAAGAATGGGATCTGAAAAGTGCAGCTGATGTTGATTGAAGCTCTTATAAGATACTTCAAAAATCTGATTCTCTTCTCTAATATAAAAAAAAAAAATGTTTCAATAGTTGGCAATACCAGTTAGAGGTCTTGCCCAATGCTGGACTCAGTGTCAGAGAAGAAGAGTGGGAGGAGACTGTGTAGGAAATAACTTTTGTCTTAAATTAAGTTCCCAAACCCCAGAAAATACTCTGCTTGCTATGTAGATAAAACCTACCATTTTATAGTTCTAGAGAGAAGATGATAAAAAACCTGAGTAACAAAGTGATTTGGACATGGCTAGAGGTGCAGGTTTCTCAGGGTGACATTTCTGCCATGGCTGACTGACAGCAGTAATGACTGTGCACATCCCTTTCAGGGAATACTTGTTTTCTCTGTTCAAACTCTCCTGCTCTGTTGCTCAGGCCCCAGCTCCAAGTGCCTTGTCTGTGCAAGGAGTGTGTTCACTAGCTAAGTAAATGCTTCAGGCAGGACATTCTGGTGGGCTGTGTGCAAGTGCAGTGGGCAGCTGAGTTAATAAGCCTTGCTGGGTTGCTGCTGACTCTGGCATGAAGCACAGTGTGTAGAGATTAAAAAAAAAAGAGTAAAGTGAGAGTCTGCAAAAATACATTGAGACTCATAGTGGAGGAATTTGTAAGTCTAAAGTGTTATCTGTTAACTAAAACTGCTTCATTTTAAATGAACAGGAAAAATTGATGATTACCAAGGCTCCTTTCTTGGTTGAGAGATTGTTAGTGTGCAGACAGTTACTGTACGGAACCTAAGCAGGATCAAAGTTGGGTGCTTTTCACTTGTATCCGTGTGTGATTTCTAGGTGCATCTGGGATTTGGCTCATGCAAATGTAACCCCTTCCAAGTGTTTGATAGTACTGGGTAGCAAGGGAGGTTGTCAAAGACCGTGTACCTTCAAAGCAAATCAGAGTGAAGAACTGAGCTAGAGGACTTCTAATTAGTTAAGTCTTTTTGAGTCCTTTATAAGCGTGGTGATAAACTTGTTTCATAACTTTTGCTCTTTTATTCTGTGTTTAGGTGTATGTTTTTTTCTCCTGAAAAATTTATTGTGCAGGAAATTGAAATACTGTTCCTGAAATTGCCATTGCAGTCTTAGTAAATATAAAGACTTTCTGATAATCACAAATAAAATAAAAAAAATTTAATGACAAAAGGAGACATGCTCATAGAAGGAATAGCATATATTCCTGTTTTGTGATTACAAAGAAGAAACCGAATTTATGTTGCTTATGTTAGGCTAGGCTTTTACATTTTTAAGGCCTGATATCAAATGCAACACTTCCAAATGTCTGCTGTCCCATTTCTTTTGTTAGTCATTCTGTAGAAATAATATCAAGTTTTCAAAAGACAAATGTTTGTTTCCTGAAAATCAAAAATTAATTAGTTACTCTGACATTTTGTTACCTGAAACAATTGACATACTGTTCACTGTAGCTGGTAACACACCCAGGGTACTCATAGTGCAGTAGAGCATTTGCACAATTACCTCACTTTGAGGATCTGTGGGCATAAACTGGTGCAGCAGTCTCAGTGTAATGCAGTTGCAGTTCCCAGAGTGCCATGTCATGCTCTACAGGGTTGGCGTTACCATATGGTGGTGATGTTAAAAACAACCAAACTAAATAAGAAAACTAAATTAGCTTATTGTTTGTCTCTGATTCACATCCCATTTAGAAGTTCTCATTTCTTCAGCTGATATAAAAACATTTACAAACTAATTTTATTTCTATGCTGGAGGTTATTTTCAGTGGCTCAGACACGGGCACATTTTTCCTTGGAACAGCCTGTAATTCCTCATCACTTTCCCACCCTTCTGACTGAAGTATTTCAGTTAATTTTTTCAAATGGACTTTTTAGTTGGAGGCTAGGAGAACACAGTGTACCAGCCTGTGATTGCTGTTCCCCCTGATTACTGAGCATGTGCAATGTCTTGTGGATTTAAGGGAGCTGAGAACCTCAGAGAAGAACATGGTCTGTGTGTCTGTCTTGGAACACCAGGACTGACACCTGCAATGAGGCTTTTGTGGTCTGGGATAAAAAGCGGTTAAGGAGAAAGATCAGAAGAATTAATGGGATTTGATATGTAATCTTCTCTCAGAAGAATCTTTGCAGGCTAGGGGGATGTTGATGGTTGTCGGAGGGGGTTATGGAAGTTTACTTTTCTTAGTGGGGAAAAGACTGCTGTTGACACCTGGTGCTGCAGAGGTGCTGTTTGTGCTTCTCCAGAACCTTTTGGCTTCTTAGAGTCTTCTAAGATTTTGAAGGTGTTTACCATCTGAAGCATCTCAGACCAAACCTGCCTTCTGAACACTGCTTCTTTTGAAACTGCTTAAAGCTGGTGTTGGCCAAAATTCTACCAGAGTCTCCTGAAAAGAAGTCCTGCGGGGAGTCAGGCTCCGTGTGCAGGTACCTAGAGTATGACATTTTGTGTGGCTTGCTTCTGTTTGGATGACAGGAACACAAGTGTCAGGCTTTCTTACCAGACACCGTGAGACATTCTCTCAGCAGCTGTTCATGCTAATTTTGTCTTCCTTTGCAGACAGATCTTTTACTTTAAGTTTTGTTTCTGCAAAGGCACAAGCAATCAAACCACCCAGAATACCCCCATTTACTCTGCAAGACTACTGTGGCTCATCCTTTCCACACTTACCATCTAAATTGCAGTAAATGCGCACTTGCAGTTTTCTAGTTTTTGAAGGGGGCTTCCTGCTTTCATTTAATAATTTTGTGTTTTGTACTTGTTCTTTGCATTCACTCACATGGGTGCTAATGAACTCATTTTCAGAATAGTCTGATTTAACAGAGCTCATTTTATTCCCTAGAGCAGTATGTTAAATATTCAGATTTCGTGATTGCTTTGAATATCTTCGCTTTAGTGATTATGCAGAATTATTCTAATATTCCTGACTTAAAGAAGTAAAATCGCATAAAAATAAAGCAAGTGGCTGGGTGATACAGTAGGAGGCAGACATATCTGGTGAAAGTTACCTGATTGCAGCCAGCATTACAATTAAACCTAATGTTTGCCTCCAGTCATGTCATTCTGTGCATTCAGTTGGCAGGTCCAGCTGCCTGAACGTCAAGTGAGACTCCAAAGCCAGCCTTCAAAAAAGCATGGATGTAGGATCTACACCCAGTTGAATTCATGAGTAATCAGGGTATTTTGAAAACTATTTCCTCTGCTATAGATTCACTATTTTTGCTGCAATTATTATTTAAAATATATTGATATTGCGTTCTTGGATTTAAAGTAACTCAGAACAAAGGAACTAAGAAATACTTTTCTCTATACAGACATTTTTTGTCCTTATTTTGATGACTTTTCAAGGATATTTTAAGGCAGTGTGATTGTTGGGGTTTTTTTGCACTGTAGTGAATGTTTTAGAGCTGAGAGTGGTTGCCCTAACTTCAGAGGTGAGACTTGCAGCATTTTAGTTGCTTGTCTACACATCTGCCTTTTGGCCATAGCATTTAGCTTAAAATAGCCTGTCATAGGGGTGAAATGAGTTATCATGTCTGATTATTTGTAAATCCTATACATCTTTCTCAGTGCCAGTCAAAGACAAGATGCTCATCTATTGAATCTACACAATTTTCCACTTAAATACCATGAACAGAAGGGATCCCATTTTCTCTCATTTCCGTGTGTGTTGGCATGCCAAACTTGTTTGTTACTGTGAAGTTCTTCATGACTTTAGTGTGATAACATCAATTTTCTTTTCCTTTCTCATATTCTCAGTGTTTCCTTGCAAATCCCTGCATTTTAAACATCAGTTCCATCAACACTGAGACACTTGAGTGTCATCACGTGGCATGTGGGGGACAGCCAGGTGATCAGACCTAGTCAGCATGGTGTGTTTTAGTTGAGAAGGGTGAGTTCTGCCCTGATAATCAACCTTGATAACACAGCACTATTCAGGGTTTTAATCAGATTCTGGCCTCATAGACAGTCCTGATTAGCACATACAGTTGATTAACATTAGGCATACAGATATGGTTTTACTCTTTCCTCCCTGAAACAGCTTCATCAGGAATTAAAAGTTTTGTCTTGGGAACCGGTGGCATTTGTCTAGGAAAACAGAAGCTTCATCTAACCTCAGCTTCAGGAGAAGGTTTTAGCTAACCATGTTTGGATTTTCCAAACAGCGAATCTGCAAGTCCTTCCCACGCCCAGATCTGCACACACAGATATGTGAAAATCAAGGGACATAATCTGGTAGAAATTCTGCTGTCATTATAGGGTATACAAGATGATGACAGTTTTGGCTGAAGTGCGTTTTTCTAACTGGCAGCATCTGGCTTTTAGTATTAAAAATAAGTCTGTGAATAAAATTCAGGCTATTCACAATGTGTTATCATAAGACTATTTTTCAGGAACATTTGTCTTTTAGGTACTGGCTAGAGTGATTCATTTCTAATGATAAACATTTTGCCTCTTTTGCCGAATCCATTGTTCTTATTCTATAAATGAATCAATGAGAACAGATCTTTCTATTTACAGCTTGCCCAGCTCAGGTTAATGAGCCAAAACAAAATATGCACAGTGTTGGCTGTGAAATAATAGATTATTTGCTGTGGGCAGAAAGCACTCTTCTCAGAAGCAAAGGAATTGTTAGGGCTAATCAGATACTTTTTTCTTTTCTTTTTTTTTTTTTTTTAATTAGAAAAGCTAATTCAGGAATGAGATGACAAATAGACATAGGAGCTATGTATTTTAGAGGATGATGTCAGCTGCATGTTCTGTCCTTATTTACCTCATTTGAAAAGAAATGAGAAGAAGACATAAAGAGAAAAGAAAAAGAAAAATAATCTTATGCAATATGAAAGAAGATACTGTTGTCCTTTTGTTCCCAGTGCCTGCTAGGTTTAGGAAGGAAGAGGACAATACCATCACTCCTTAGGTTACAGTTCTGTCTTTAACATGCAAAACTCATTGTGCAGCATTGTTTGGGGTTTGTGTATGTGTGTGTTGTCTGAAGGTGCAAGATCACCAATCAGTTTTGAGGCACTGTGTTTCAAACTACTCATAGCTGACTTTGGATGCCCTGTCACTGGAAGAGTTCAAGGCCAGGCTGGATGGGGCTCTGAGAAAACTGGTCTAGTGAAATGTGTCCCTGCCCATAGCGGGGGTGGTTGGACTGGATC
>JBCJKH010026153.1:0-7500 GCA_039877255.1 Loriculus beryllinus
TCTTCTCTGTGAGGGTGCTGAGGCGCTGGCACAGGGTGCCCAGAGAAGCTGTGGCTGCCCCATCCCTGGCAGTGTTCGAAGACAGGTTGGACAGAGCCTTAGGTGACATGGTCTGGTGTGAGGTGTCCCTGCCTGTGCCAAGGGTTGGAACTGGATGAGTTCTAAGGTCCCTTCCAACCCAAACCATTCCATGAGTCTGTTTCTAAGAGAGCAAGGAAAGAGGAAAAGCCCAAACCCACACCAGATTTCAGTCGCAGGGATGCACAATAACCCCAAGCCCACCTCTGTCATGGTATGAACTTACATTCTTCCTCTTGACTTCCCCCCAAGTCACGTAACTGGCACGTGGTGGCAGGCACAGATGGTGCGGCGCGGCGCGCACCGAGCGTGCCAGCTGTCTGGCGTCGGGACACAGGTGCTGATGCTCGCGCTCGCTGCTCACTGGAAGCCAGACCTCCAGGAGTCAGCCTCTAAGAAAGCAAAGGGGACATCGGCCACATTTCGTCTCCTGGTTCTGAGATCAAATGGGGCATGTGTTTAAAATAAAGGACTGCAAGGCAAAGGTACCTCCTAAAGGCTGTTCTGCATGATGCTTAAGACTGATGCAGTAAGGCAGCAGACTTTCAGTGCAGTAAATAGATAACATATCACTACAGACATTATTATGCATACATGATATGCATGTTTACCCATAAGACAATTTGAGAATAAGGCAGCAGTTATTCAGATCCTTGTAATCCAAATATCTATCACAAATGGCACGAGCAACCGACCATACATAGACTTTATGAGAGTGAAATATAGAAATAGGCAAGAGAAAAATCTAAGATTCATCACCACTTTGAGTTCGCATCGCCTCAATTGTACTGTGATTTTAAAGTTATTGATGTTTATTTTCAAATCCATAGCTCTATAGATTGGAGGTAAGTCACTGCGGGCTGTATATATCAGGTGAGTGACAGGAACGATGACATCAATAACCAGCTACCATCAATGATGTAATGCCAGTATTATAGTTTCCCATTTTCTTTCGGCAGGAGAAAGCACTATTGACAGCTATTCTCAAAAGCTGTGCTGCTGAGATGTCAAACATGCTCATTGATTAGTAATAGAGAGTTATGGCAAAGCCCTTACGCCGTTCATCAGTGGTCTCTATTAGTAGCCCAGCCCTTGGCTTTTGGACAGCGTGAGAATGCACTGTCTCCACAGGAATAAGAAAAGCAGGAGTTGAGAGCAGGCGCCAGCTGGAAGCCAGGGAAAGGCAACGGGCCCCAGCCTACTACAGGAGGGGTGATTTAAGGCTCTGGCTGCTCAGCTCTGCCAAATGGGAAGAGCAGGGGTCAGGGAAGGCACACAAGAGGAAAAAAGGTCTGGCTGAGGGGCAATTTTACAGCAAATTGTCGTCAAAGAGGAGCAGGCACAAAGAAAGGGAGAACATGAGGAAGGTGATGTAGAAAGCAGCCCGATTCTTCTTACACTTCCCATAAATATTTGGATGTCAGCTGCACTGTGAGGATGCTCTGGGGTTTCACTGAGGCTTTGAGATTTTGCTGGGCTTCCCTAAAAGCTCTGCCTTTCAGTCACAAATTGGTGTTTGCTCTTTCTTATTTCAACTTGCATCCTTAGCATTGCTTTCTCTGGCTTTTAGATCAGGGCTTTTTTAGAAGACCTGATTTTTAGGAGGATGAAATACCCAAAGTTATACCCTAAATATATACCAAAATACCCTCATATATACTCAAATACCCAAAGAGGTGCTAAGAGTACCATAGCAAGACCATATCATAGAATCACAGACTGATTTGGACTGGAAGGGATCTTAAATATCACTTAGTTCCAAACCCCCTGCAAAAGGCAGTGACATCTTCCACCAGACCAGGTTGCTCCACATATCCAGTGGTTTTTCATTTCCTAAGCAACTGATTAGTTCCAGGCTGTTACCTGCTCAAGGCAGATCATGTTTGTGCAGATACGAACACATTTACCAGTTCAGGCAATCCCAAGGACCAATCTAAGAAAAGAAAAAGCTGGGAAGTGTTGAAGAAAATGCATCACTCCCTTTGCTCTCTCTCTGTCTCAGTAAATCTCAATTCACCTGAACAGAGGTCCAAGGCGAGAGAGGACTGAACCTTTCCTCTCTGGTCCTTGCATCACAGCCTAACATCACAGCCCTCCAGCATCCGAGACTGCAGCTCTACAAAGAAACCACCAAAGTCACCATTAGGAAGACTTCACTGAGTATATTTTAAATTACTGTTTTCTGGGGGCAGTCATGAGCTGTCACTCCACAGAGCCTGAGACAGATAAAGGTACTAAAGGCTCTTTGCCTTGTGCTACCCAGCCACAACTGCATTAATATCAGGGAAAAGTAGCAGCGTGTCTCCAACTTGCAGCGTTGCTAAGGCAGAAGACAGAGCACAGCATGGGATACCAAAACACAGCCTGATCAAGTGTTTCATGTAGTCTCTCTTGGCTGCTCGATGCAATACCTCCTTTGTTTCTAGCAGAGCTATTTATATCACACACTGAACTGAAAGGCAAGCATCCAAAGGTTTGCATTTTAGGGTTAGTTTGGGCAAGTACCCAAACCTCTGGATGCTAAACTCTCCAAACCACCAGGGTTTGCAGAATTAAGCTAGAAATCACACACAAATGGGCTTTCTCCAAAATAATTTTTGCACTCCATTTGTAAGCGAACCACTCTCTTGACATGTTTTTATATTTTCCTATCAAGATCTAACCAGGATATGAGAAGCATTGAATACTAAGCAAGGAAAAAAATATATGTAAAGATTGCCTAACTTGATTAAAAAATGGTGCAAGAAATAATGTTTCCTCACACTGCAAGGGAGAGAATCTGCCTTTCACCTGCGATTACAGCACTGGATCTGGTGGCAAGCTATCAAAAATAGATTTAATTTTAATTAAAAAGATTATAGGAGTATTAATAGAGGGAGGGCGTATAAAGAAGATGAAGGGGAGCCAAGCCAAAAGAAATGTCAAGGACGTTTTACTTTGGGGGAGTCTGTGCTCTGCAAGCCCAGAGGTGATCTGAGGTCCCCATGGGACAAAACACATCCTGTCCCTCTGGGGAAGGACTTGGCCAGGATGTCAGAGAGGCCTGAGCACACATTTCCAGCTTATTTTTGGGCTGAAAGACCTGATGCTCCACTTGGACCAATCTGTCTTCATAGATGGAGCAGGGAGAGTGATTTTGCCAGCAGGGACCAGGTTCTCTAACGTTCAACTGCGCAGCACTGTTGAATTTGGTGCCATGGGCTGTGTGCCAAGTGACCATCAAGCCAACTTGCTAGACACAGGCTAGCAGCCCAGCTTGGTGGCAGGCACATTCCCAGGCACTCCGGCTTGTGTGCATTACAGTCATAGAATCACAGAATCTACCGGGTTGGAAAAGACCTTTGAGATCATCAAGTCTAACTGTTGCCCCAGCACTTCCACTGTCATCACTAAACAATGTCGTTGAGGGCCTCATCTATATGGTTTTTGAACACTTCCAGAGATGGTGATTCCATCACTTTCCTGGGCATCCTGTTCTAATGCCTGAGCACCCGTTGGGGAAGGAATCGTTCCTAATATTCAGTCTAAACCTCCCCTGCAGTCTGAGGAAGACAACACAGAGCTGGGTTCCTGGCCACACAGAACCCTTGCAGGAACCCGCTCCTCGGAGCTGCAGGGCAGGCAAGTGTTACCTGCTGTGCACCTCCCAGGCAGAGCCAGGGATACAAGGTGAGTTTTGAGTATGTCTGTCTTCTATAGAGAAAGGTTTGGGAAAGTGGCAGCACTTAGGAGGCAGGTTTTAGGGGAAAGAACACTTCTTTTACCATTCTGAGCCCTGGGCAGCTGTTCAAGACATAAAATAAGGCAAGCAGCCTACTTCACATCAAAAATCCTTAACAGAAAAATAAATCTGAGGTTAAAATGTTATTCAAGCTCTATGATTCTGAGCTGTCTTTTAAAAAAGTTCCTACAAACTACACTCTAAAAGCAGAGGTCATTTAAAATAAGAATTATTAATTAGTAAAACATCTTGAAAACTATTACCAGTTCTCCTATTGTTTTTCCAATTGGGATATTCATTGGAACAAATCCTTGCCTGTGAACATTACCCTTTTGAATGAATCAGCATGTTAACCAAGCAAATGTTTCATTAAATATTTGTCAATCATCCTTATCCTGAAACACCATGAAGACCTACCATAGAGCGACCTTAGATGCTGATGCATCTGTACATCCAGAGACATCCTTTCAGGCAGTGATTTGCCCAGCAGGCAGCTGTAAACCAGTTGTCGGTTTCTTCTCCCACCAGTGTCTTTCATGCTTGTGTTTCAGCCTACAAAAATTCTCCTTTTCTGTCTGTTACAAAGCCCTAGATGCAAGGATTATGAGCTGCAACTCGTAGACAAGATACAGATGTACATGTTAGGCCACTGCGTCTGTCCTCCTTATTAAAGATGAAGTCCCATTTTGTATATTTAGCCTTGATTTAGTTAACATTTCAAGTGAAAGACAAAATGCCTCATATCTACTTGAATAATAGATGCAACCAAAGCAATATCCAGTAATAGAGAATTATGTTACTTTTTAATCAAACTCTCTCTTGCTTTCTTCCTTTAAATTACAGATGATCTGTGCTATCCCAATATGTCACTCAGAAATGCAGCAATACTGCAAAAGCACACATTTAAAAAAAAAACCATGAGAAACATCTTGTAATATTCATGCAGTAATGCTGTGCCTTTTTAAAGTTTCACTGTATTTTAAAGCATTTTTTTCCAATGCCCTTGCTACCTAATTTGTCAAACAAATCCACAGTCCCGAACAAGTCTGAAGGTGGACATATGTGTCCTTGTCTTGTTACTAATGTCCACTATTCCCATGTATTACAGTGGTTTATCAGCTTGCTTCTTTAAAGAATTTGACAGGAGTTTTTCTTGCCTTTGGCAATCCAGTTGCAGTCTCATTCTACATCTGTTTTGATTGTCAACCTAATTCTGAGAGCAGTCAAAAAACCTAGTCAGATCTCTCCTGAATATCTTGGCAGGTTATGGCTTATTTAGGCTACAAGTAGCTGTCTTGGAACAGCATCCAAATATACTACAGATTGACTCACACAAACATAAAACCCCTCTGTGTTTATAATTAGCAAAATGCACACAACCAGTAAAATGCCTCCTAAAGATGCAGCACCTTCAGCCCATGTGAAGTTTCACCCTGGCCACTGCCAAGGCTTGATTCCTGCCTTGCTGCCTGCCTTGCTGCCTTCCGTCTCACAGCCTCAGCTGCACATGGGCTGATCTCTCCTCCAGCTGCAGCAGCAGCAGCAAGGTGAAGCGCAGGAGCTCTTCAGGGAAAGGAGAGCAAATTAAAGCTCACTGCAGGAAAGTTGTGCCCCTGGCACTCTGCTCATGCAACAGCTGCAGATACAACAACTATCATCTGACATTCTGACATATACGTTGAGCAAAGCAGCAAGCGAGCCAATGCCTACACAATATCGCGCAGGGCTCCAAGTCCCAGCCTTGAGCAAAACAGGTGTATGACATCCTGTTGCTAGTCTTCAGAGGTTATGGGTACGAGGAGAGACATCTGAGAGAGGAGCAGATGAAAATAACAAAGAAGGTTAAGGCTCGGGCTGACAAGCTCATTGATAATATTTTAGATGGAACAGACCTGCACGTTGACTACAAATTGCTCCTAATGTCTCTCGTAGACTGCAGGCCACAGTCAAAGTGAAAATGGGCTCATTCATTACTTTATGCAAGCAAATCTCTGTGAAAAGGAACCGCCGCGACCCAGAAACTCCAGATGTCCTCCGGGGCCGAGGTTGCAAAGCTGTCTTGGTGCCAAAACAACAGCATTCAGTTGTGCAGCTGCAGCCTTCGTGTTTAGATGTAACTCGACGGGAGCAATGAAATCCTTTAGCAAATATTTTTGAATTTGGTGGAAAATCCTGTTGCAGCATTTTGCTTTTTAATGTTCTGAGACTAATTGATTATCTAATAGGAGGCAAGGACATTGCCAGGAAAGGCATTACTCTCGTGTTAGCATCTAGTACTTGGCTCTTTGTGAAATTTAACTGGGAAAAAAAAAAACCTGTCTTTTGAAGAAGAATTTTACATCCAATCTTCTCAATTTTTACATTAGAGACATTATGGCCCAGAAACAGAACGTCGGCTGCTGTTCCTCGAAGTTCATTGCTTCAAGTCACATAGCTCCCTAGGCTAATCAGCCTTTACTAAGTTGCTGTATTTTGGGGAGAGAAAACACATATTAAAGTGAGGCCATGTCTACATAAAAGATGCTCGGAAGAGCACTGTTGGATATTAAAGTTAGCATCTGCTATTGTCTGGTTAACAATTGGCAATTACCATTAGTTTCCACTGTGGCTGATGGAGTCACAGATGGCTGATTGACTCAAGTAAGTGCACTTATTCCTATTGAGGGGTATACTGTAGCAGGGAAATAGTTATGCTAACATTACATGCAACCTGGCCAAAAAGTCACAAGACATCCATTTCAGCTTCTTTGGCCTCTTGGAGACCTGTGCATTTTAATCCCAAAAGATGCTGTACAGAAGGCCTTTAAAAGCTCAAACCCCAAGTATCAGAGGGGTTAATACAGCACAGCAAAAATTGATTTATAGTGACCTGCAGAGGTATCGCAATCATGACAGGTAAAGCTGCTGGGAAAAATTTGGATGCCTTCTTTCTTTTTTAATAAAATTGGCTTGCTCTGTAATACTTTAAAAACATTTCAGTAATCACAATTTATCATCTTTAGTGGAAAATCTTAGCCACTTGGTTTGTATGTCCTTAATTAGAGATTTAATAAGTAGACAACTGTTTAAATACAGCCGCTTTGCCCATTAATATCATGTACCTTGGTTTGATTTAACACCTATAACTGCTAATGTATTGTGCCATTCAGTAATGGGACTTTCATGATTTTAATAATTCTATGCTTTAGAAAATTAAATTAAAATATACCTATTGCATCTGCACGCTAGATTTCTGTATTTATGACACTTTGTACTCAGTGTCCATTGTGTTGAATTCCTTTCCATCCAGCCAGATTTTCTACATGTTCACCATTGTCACATCTTTACCTCACAAAGAACTGGTTCAACACCCACCCAAGACCTAAAGACCCTAAGGTATTCCAAGATATCCAGTTCATGACAATGCTAATGAGAGCCAGGCACCTCCAACCACTCACCTTACCACGGTATTTGGTATTTACACACCAGGAGCATTACCACTCCTGTTAACATGAGTGCTGAGCTTTGCCAACCTTTCCTCTGTCAATCACAGCCATTCATATTCTCTGCAGCTTTACACCCACTGCTTATCCAGCCTGAAACAGTGCTTTGAGGATTGTGATCACTTTCCTTACAGAAGCACAAGAGAGGATCACCTGAACTTGGAACAACTGCAGAGAGCACGGAATAGTCAAAGGGGGCTGAGTCTACAAACTGGCTCT
>JBCJKH010026153.1:10000-12702 GCA_039877255.1 Loriculus beryllinus
GCTTCCCGTGCTGCCATCCCCAGCCCTGCACTCTTTAGGCTGCATTTCTCATTCCACCTGACAGGGGACTGACAATTTGATGACAGCAATGAAGACCTGCATCATACAACTGCATTCCTTGCACCCGTTTGCCTTAAGGAAGAGCCCAATGGGCTTTACATCACTGTTTAGGAAGACAATGCATTTTGCTGGAAATCATCTGGTGTATTAACCCAGAAACAAGTTTCAGTTTTTAATAAACTCCTTTAAAAAGCTGAAAATGAAAAAGTACAAGATAAGAAAAAACTACGTAACCACGATGCCCAGCTCTGAGAATTAACACTGAACTAATTCCTGGAATGCAGAAGCAAAGGGGAGCAGAGAACATCTCCAGAATAATAAAGTTGGTAAAAACAACTTCAGAATTTAGGAACTTATTATAAGGTTTAAATCACTAAAAAGACATACTCATTGGTTTCATTTGGGGGAAAGGGAGGATGTTTGGGGCTAAGGTCATGAACATATTCATGGCTAAGGCCATCTATGTATTTAATACGCACATAAAATATTAATACATATGCTAACATATATATCAAATTTAATTCATTCTCTAAATTAACTTTAATCACAGAATGAGATGTTTCCAAAGGAGAGAAAGAGCCTTGGGTACCTCTGTACTGTTAATTTTTCCGGGATGATCCAGCAATTCCAGATTCACAACGTCAGCACATTAAGCACATTGTACTGAGTCTGCCACAGAGTGCTTGGAGGTTGCCTGTACAATCTGAGGCGAAAACAAAGGTGAAAACGTGTTAAAGGCTGCATTCAATTCCACGAAGCATTTCTGCAAACCACCACAGTGTCATTGTAGTGTTTTACTACTGGTAACCACTGTTAACTCCCATTCAACCTCCTGTCCCACAAAAAGAGGGACAGTGCATCACTCAGGTGTCCCCTACCTGTGCCACATGCTCTGTGGGTGCTGGCAGCACTCCTGGTGATATCGGATTAGGAGAAGACCCCCGGAGGTGACGGCTCAAGCCCTTATCCATGCCTCCCATCACAGACCCCTTGCCCACTGCTCCTGGGTGTCCCATGTTGGTTCCCGTGGTGTGGAGCAGCCACCCGAAGCCTGACAGAGGTACTGCAGCCTCACCGCTCCCCGCACCATGTGTGCACTTCAGTGCATTGTGAAGTACGGAGGGGTTTTGGACTTGTTTTCCTTGGCTGGGGGTGGCAGTGGCTCAATTTACATAAAGCTGCTATTCTACCTCTCTTTGACGGCACTTAACAACACAAAGAGGCTGCAACTGCTTCCCCCCTCCAAAGGACACCCTACTTCTGCTCTACTGCAATTTTATTCCTGTCCAGCACAGAATAGGAAGCATCAGGACCTTCTGTTGCCACCAGCACTGTTGAAAACTGTCGATTTAGGCTGTGCGGAGGTTTGTTCTGCAGCCCAATAATTCAAAAGTGTTCAAATGAGCTCTGCATTGACAGGGTTATTGGTGCCTCTCCTAATCTTACAAAACACACTAAACTATACAGCAGTATTTTGATTAAATTCTTCAACTTTCCATGATCCTAGGCACTGTTTTATGCATGACCTTGAATGCACATAACCAGGAATTTTCAATTCACAGAGCCCTTCTCTTTGCAAAATATGGTAAGTGCATCAGGAGCGGATGTCTAAGTAACAGCATCCAAAATTTAATCAAAGATTGCCTTGGACACCTGCAGAAAGTCAGACTCTCCCTCAGTGATATAACTTGCCAGAATGCTCATTGCAGAGGTTGCCAGATAGGTGACTGAGTACAGAGGCTGAAATTACTTCCCTGGGCTTTCCTTTGTTCCACGGAGGTGCTAAAGTTTTCAGTATTACTGTTTATTATAGATGTCCTTTTAGTCTGCAGCAGCTCAGGTCAAGGCACGGTGGTGCCCAGGGTTGGGACCTCCACTGGCACCAGGGAGAAAACATTCCCTTAAATGTCCTGAAAAGAGGATCCCAAAGATTCCCAGAGCAGAGAAAAGAAAATGGACAGATAAGCAGTGACCAGGAAAGTAATGGGGAGCAAGGCTTGGGGATCTTCTCAGGGAAAGCCCCTCAGCAAATGTAGATACCAGGTGAGCTCTAAAAGTGGGGCACTCTCATCAGCACGACTTCCCCACATAAAAAAAATGAAGGAAAACAACTGATTTATCCAACTCCCATTTAAATCACAGCAAGTCCTTTAACCTGTAACACTGGTGTGCCACACTGTGCTCTGCTACACAGCTTCTCCCAGGAAACCAGCACCAAGCTCCATCCAGGACCTTCCTAAAACCAGCAAAGCCAGTTTTCCCACCTCTAGGACAATATCACCTCAAAACACTCAGTGTAGACTGGAAGGTGTCAGCAAATACAGGGGAATCTGGATTTCGTTATGAGATACTCAACACATAAAATCACTTGTGCTCTGCAAGATGCTAGTTTGTTTGTCTGGCAGGCAAAAACTCCTGCAGGTTCGGGATTCAAACACTGGAAGAATGAGCTCAAATGCAACAGTTTGTAATGCAAGACCTCAGGTATCTTAAAGATTATATTAAAGAGGAGAGATTTATATTAGATATTAGGAAAAAATTCTCCCCTGTGAGGTGGCACAGGGTTCCCAGAGAAGCTGTGGCTGCCCCATCCCTGGCAGTGTTCAAGGCCAGGTTGGACACAGGGGCTTGGAGCAAGCTGC
>JBCJKH010026153.1:12802-27802 GCA_039877255.1 Loriculus beryllinus
GAGCAAGCTGCTCCAGTGGAAGGGGTCCCTGCAATCCCGTGGCAGGGGTTGGAGCTGGAGGAGCTTTAAGGTCCCTTCCAACACAAACCAGGCTGGGATTCTGTGATTTACATCTGCTCATCCCCATTTTCTGCTCCACACCCTTTTACAGGCACCCCTGTCGCAAGAGCAGTGCTCTGCAGGAGCTGCCCAGAGCATGCAGTGGCATTAACCTATATGGCAACGCAGCTGTCAAAGCAGAGCACCATAAAGAAGCGCACAGCATCAGAGCACACAACCATTTCAGACAGCAGACAACATCAAAAGCAGCAAGCTGGAGGGGCACAAAACCGTGTTTTCATTCTTCCCTGTACAGCTATTCGGGAAGCACAGGATGTTTCATCTAGAAACCACTTCTTTATTAGTATTCTACTCTAAACAGGCATTGAAACAACTCGACGCTAAGAAAGGATGGACTTAACAGAGCATTCATTTTTTTGCATTATTTTTTTTTCTCCTCAGCACCTAGGCTGTTTCAAATTAAAGAGAATCCGGCTTCAGGAGGCAGTGCTATTTTAATCATTCCAATGTGTCCAGTACTGGAGATGAACTCAAAAGGTGAATATTAAAAGTAGTTGTGGAATTCAGTCACTTCACGAATGAACACATAATAGCCAAAGGCAAAACCGGAAGGCAACTTCACTTCCAATCAGTGTTTTCATTTTATTGAAACCAGATTGGAATTCCTGGAAAGAAGCCTACATATCACATCTTTAATACTAATTTTCATATACTCCAGTAAAACTGTCAGGGTGAATCAGTTGTTGAAGAAGGCTTCCTGTATAATTTACAGATGTACCTCCCTGTAGCCTGCGATTTCGTCCTGAATCAGAAACATGGTTTTGATCATGCTCACACATTTCCTCTCACCTGCACAGGTTTTTCCTTGCCTCTAATTTGATTATTAAAATTGGACGTTTTATGGCAAAGGTGGTGATAAAATAAGCCAGCTGCTGTATACTCAACAAGGCTTTACTTTAGGTACTTACATACATACACGCCTATAACTATGAGAGAAGCTGCATGCCTGTACAGATATACTGCCACAAATTCATCTTTTTGAGATGAAATAACACTCGGAAACCCAACCACTCCTTCTATTCAGTGCAAACATCTTCATCTTCCAAAAACATCAAAGAATCAATAAGTGGCAGAGGATTTCCAAACGGAGATAAATATAACACTTGGATGAGGGCTCTAAGAGCCTTTTCTCCTAAGCCCCACGATAAACCCAGTGCGCTGTTTGTTTGAAGTGGAGTCCAATGAGGCTGTGTGGCCACCAGCCACCACGGCCACCTCCGAGGACACTCCGTTTTGCACTGATAGCTGCTCCTTTAGTTCCCTTGAGAGCCACCAGCCTGCCAAGACCTCCTGCCAAATCCCTTCCTTGCAAGCACATAGAGGAAAGAAGGGCGAGCGCACTCACATACCCCCCATGCCTGAATTCCCCAAGTGCTGCTGTAGGAAGCACTGCGCTATTCCCACTCTCTGGAAGGAGGGATGAGGTTGGTGATGGGATGCAGGGGTCATTTTGAAGGGCTGTTGCAGCGATGTGTCTGCACTGCTCAGCTACAGGTTGTGTCAGCACTTCCATTAAAGCTCCATTAGTCTGGGGTTTATAACTCATCTGTAAGAATTTGCTCAGGCTGCAGGAACTTGGCAAACAAGGAGTGTATTGTGGGGGGTTTTTTGTTCCCTAACCCCCAGCTGTTAAAAGAAAACCGTGGCTTGGCTGCCTTTTAAGCATCTTTTGACACATGTATGAAATGTTTATTAGTTTTAGACATTTCTGTGCTTGTAAAACTCAAAATTATCTTCATTATGAAAAAGTGAAATGCAAGGAAGCTGGAGGGCACCTCCGGAGACTTCAAATTCTGATGAGGCCACGACTATAAATAAAAGCTTACTTGTCTCACAGTAGTCACCACTCCTGGGCTTTACAAAACCAGGGCCCTGCATTGTCATGGGGGAAAGGTCTCTTTGTAATCCCTCAAACAAACAAGGCAGCACGAGGCAGGTTGGAAGAGCCAAGGGGGCATGGTGCAACTTGCTTGGCAAAATAGCCATTGTCTCCCCCATGTATTTTAGCATCAGTGTCCAGACAAAGGTGAACGAAAATCTAGTATTAAATATCACAGGTTGTCTTTTAACCATCTAATTATGAGAGAGCGAAGAGAGAAAGTACAGGAAAGTAGCTGAGGAACCACTGTTTGAACAGCCAAGTATCACATAAAATGTATTCCTTCATCTGAAAGCTTATTTCAGCTTTTGGGGATGAGAATATATTGCTCTCTGTCACTGCAAGTGGGACATTAGTGCCCTGGCTGGACCTGGCTCCCAGCAACTTAATACAGCAGGATGCTCCTGTTCATGCCTAACCCAACGTGATCAAACAGCCCTACCCTAAAATAAACCAGAATTTCACGAAGGTTACTCTTCACATGGTATATGGAAGATCCCCAAATATCCCCTTATTCCCAAATCCCCCTATGTAGATCCCCAAATGTCACACTTTAAGACAGCAGGCAAAGCAGCAAGACAATTTTCATGTACTTGGCAATGATCAGTAATACGCTACAATACACATATGCCAACTCCTCTTCATATTTTAAGTTCTGTCAGTACCATCTAGTTCATTGTATGATGGCTTGTTTTTATTTTGCCCAAATATACGATTTTTTTCTCTTCAATTTTAAAATAAGTATTTTAAATATGCATCAGTACAAGGCTGGGTAGCAAAGTGGGTTAGTGCACCAGCCTTTCACCTCCAGGGGCTTGGGTTCAGAGTTGGGTTGGGTGTCTGCTTGTCACACATCACGGGCTTGCTACTCCCTGGCACAAAGGGCATCAGGGATAAAATAACAGGTCATTGCAGGTCAAAACCACAGCACAATGTAAGAAACAAGGTTAGAAACTGCATAAACTCTGAACATCCAAATTAGATGCAGCCATTTCTCTTGTTAGATTTATACAGCAGAGCCTCTATATTTAAACTATATGGGAGAGGAATAGAGGGTCTGTTTGTTTGTTCAACATACTGATGGAGCAGTGATTTTGCAAACATATACTGAAGTCTAGTCATAATCAGCAAAGCATGTAAACATGCTCTGAGCTTCAAGGCTGTGTTAAAGAGCATACTTGAACAAATCTGATATCACTTAAAAATCTATAAACTGTTCATTTTTCATGTTGTAAAATTAACTTTGTGCTATTTAGCATCAGACAAAAGCTGATAGTTGAATTAATGGGTTGCATTTCATTTAGACGGAAGAAAATGATTCAGAGCTGCAGTAAATTCAAAAGCAGTATTTCCCACAGTATTTACACTAAGCCAGCCAGTAATACTCCATATCTTAATCTCTCCTTCCTCTTCTTTTATGTAAAATCCATCAAAACACACATTTGGAAATACTGAACCTCTGGCAAAATGCTTTTTAAGTCTATCTCTTCTTTATTTGTCTCAACGCCCTACATCTAAAACCATTTAAAAGGCATCATCTGGGCACATAGAAAAGTAATGTGATGCCTTTTAAGGTGGTGTGGTACCTACACCTGGAGATGTGGGCTGCTGTGTAAGAAACTCACCGAGCACCACGGCTGCATGGCTGCCTTCATGCGCTCCAAGCCAATAACAACAGTATTCCACGTCTCCTTCTGGAGCTCTTCCCTTCAGTACGTGACAGACAAGTCCCAGGAGGTATCCAGCTCTCCCTGTGGAGTGGAAAATAGGAAGATATTGTTTATTCCTGTTGTGACAGAAGAAAGCCAAGAATTTTTAGGCATCCCAAGACTATTATCGCGGATCTCTTTCATTGCCTGCCTGCGCCTTGTCCCAAAGCCAGCCTTGCAGATGCACTGGAGTATAGAGATCCCATTTGATCCTGAGAGATTGCTTCCACTGGAGTCTCCCAGGCATTGTTCTAGGGTGACTCCCAAACCAAAACCTAATTTTCCTACTTATACTTCTAATTAAAATATCCTTTTATCTAGCCTGCATCAGCTATACATAGCTACTTTCTGCACTACTGTCACCCCTCTGAACAGCTTTTCCTCAGGCTCCTCAGCCCTGAATAAGAGGAGATTTGGCATTTCTTTTTCCGGTGTTTCAGCAACTTTGAGCTCCTCTCAGTGGATGGATGGAAATTAGGATAAAGGCGTTTATAGTGCATGAGCAAAAACCCTACCGTAATCTAACACTTAAAATGCATCAACCTAAAGCTATGCCTTAAACCAGGAAAAAGAGTAAATACTCACATTTGTCTATTAAATGCAACTTCAATAATCATCAGCAAGCCGCTCATGATCCCCTGGGGAAGGCAGGGACATCTCCATTAGCAGTCCAAGGGCATTCACTGTGGCACAGCCCTAAATACCTTCTGGTGTAACTCTTCCATGCTGAGAGGATGAAAGAAGAAAGCAAGAATAATTCTGTGTAAAGATAAGGAGAACATAAAGCCCCACAGATGTATCAGAAGTTTAACACAAGTCTCTAATCCGTGGCATTCACAACAGTGTTTCTTACAGCACCTTGTTTCACCAGCTCCTAAAAGCCACCACACTCAGGGACTGAAGTTGAAGTCCTCAGCCAAATCTCAGATTTATTCATCAGTTCTTTTGTCCAGGCATCCTTTATTTGGCATTACCTTTAAATCTATGTTAGGGACATTCATATGAACGATCTTAAACTTGGAACCTGGAAATAAAATGATCTACATCAAGGGAAGACTTGAATTATTGCCATGGAAGCGACAAATTTCATGCAACAAATTTGATCAGGAATGTGGTTAATGACTTTAGTCTGGCATTACTATGAGCAGATCTGCATTTGGATTGATTGGCATGGCATGAAACTTGAGAGTCCCTAAGGGAAAGAAGTTTTGTTGCCTCATTTCCTCATCCAGGACCTTAAAGCTCACCCAGTTCCAACCTCTCGCCATGGGCAGGGACACCTTCTACTAAAGCAGGTTGCTCCAAGCCCCATCCAACCTGGCCTTGAACACTACTTTTTTCCCCACACATGTCTTGGAGCTGGAAGGCAGCATGGATGGAGGACCAACACAGCAACATTTATCGTTATGACCCCAAGATTAAGTTTCTTAAATCAACTAAAACATTAATCTAAGGGGTCAGTCTGGAAATGACTCACCTCCTACACAACCGGGGCACATGTAAACTGAAGCACAGCCAGGGAAGAGCTGATTGAAAGATAGAGCTAATTCAATCATCCCCATAGTTCATATCAGTCTGACAAGAAGAGACAAGTACAGAGAAAACAAAACACAAAGTAAGGCACAATGACAGATTCCTGCTCATGGGAGTGACCAAGGAACCCAAACCTGAGACAGACTAAGAAGCACCTTGAGGAACAAGAGTCCAAGATTTCATTTGAACATCAAAGTTCCAACAGCTAAAAGATGGATTCTGGGAGTCATTCTCTGGTAGTGCCTTATCATAAAGCAGAAATAAGATTTTGGACCCCAAGGCACACAAGAAACTGTCCTTCTGCTCCAGATCAACCCAAATTCTTGTTTCAAGACGAAGGTGATGCATTGTCCGTCAGGGAAATGGTGCTGGAGGACATGAGGTGCTTTCCACACGGAAGAGGGATCCAGCAGGGTTGGGTAATATCCCTCCCCTGGAGGGAGAGATCCAGCAGGGTTGGGGAACATGCCCCTCTGGATGGTCCCACTTTTGCAGGATGGGTAACAGGGTGCCAGCCTCTACCTCTAGACTGGGTTTTGGGGACTAAGAAGCTTTGGCCACCAGCAGTGCCTGTAAGATCCCCATTACACAAGAGAGACAAGGACAGGCTGCAATGCTGCCACCTTCACTGCGTCCCTCACTGTAATTTGCAAACCTCAAGAGCTGCTTCTTCAAATTGCAACCAGTTTTTCCTCCCTTAATTTTGGTTTCCAGTACCTAAAACAAGCTAGCTTGGGGCTGGCAGCAAGCGTTGTGCCTTTTGGAGTAGGATAAGGAAAGCCTTTGTCCTGGCTCTGGGGGGCAGCCAGAGCAGAGGCTCCTGGATGGAAAGACATGTGCCTTGAAAAGGCACATTTTGTCATGTTTTCTCCCTCTTGGTTAGTGCCTAATATCACATCTCGGATGACCCAGTGAAGACAATGAAGACGAAAATCCCACAAACCCCGTGAACAGTTGCACAGGGAAAGGAAAAGAAAAACTAAATTAATCACAAGACTTATTTTCCTAAACTTAAACCTCTCTCAGAAAACATCAAACCAGCCAGCACCCAGCACTGTGAGTAAAATTATCAGCCTCAATAAATATTTCATGCTCCCATTCTAATTGCCAAAAAAAAGTTAATTTCAGAAGCAAAGGGGGTTTTTTTCCTCCTCATTTTTAAACCCTTTCCATAATGACTGAATGCTTAATATGAAATTGATAAATTTTTAAAAGGTTTCTTTGAGGAAAAAAAAAAAAAGAAAACCCAGAGAAATTCAAAGCTGAACTTCAGCACAAGACCACAGGGAAGTCTATAATCTTTAGTCGGACGCCTGGCACACCACCGCTCCGGCCGGTGCCAGCATTGCATTCTGACAGAACAAGTGTTGCATGAGATGTGAAGGATGACTCCGGTCTGCCGAAAAACCCTGGAGCAGGTGTTCCTCATCCTCATTTGCAATGGAGCATGGCCCCTGGCTCAGTGAGCTGGAGCAAATGCGCTGGCAGGACCCATCATGTACCTGCGTGCTGAGATGCACTAATGATAATGGATGCAGGCCTATTAACCACCCCATTTGTAATGGCACACAACGCTGATTGCTCGGGGAGTGAGTCAGCGGCTTTCCAAGAGGGAGAAGGGAATGCCGGGAACCCATGATCCTTTGTGCATCCCTTCTGCTCTGCTGGGTGTACAACTCTGTTAGTCTTTATTTAATAATACAAATGAATACACGATTTGCTACATGATTATACATGAAGATAAGTCACTTTGGGCAGCGCAGCATCCGCCTTGTTGTGTTGGGCAGTGGATCAGCTCCGCTTCTCCATTATTATCTTTTGCTGGGGTGGGATGAGGTTCCTGGATAAGGCTTAGTCTGAGAACTCCAACTCCATGGCAAAAGGGTCCAACAAGCACATGGAAACTTTGGGTTTACAGAAGTTTCCTGCTTATCTTTGAGTGAATTTTTCAGGGCAGCCAGGGAAAAAGGTGCTGTTCACCACCCAGCATTCATTGGCTTGCTTTCCTTGGGAAAGAAAATCCTCCAAGGATAACCTTTAAAAGCATATACTCAGGCTGCATCACTGTGTTGTTCTTAAATAACTGTTTTATACAAACCATTCTTGCTGAAAGCCTGCTCCCCCCATTTGTGGAATAACAAGGCAATTCAGAAAGGACACAATTGTTAAGAAACAGATCACATCACATGTAGGTACTTGACTCCACGGCCAACCTAGCTAAATAGTCACTTTTGGGCCAGAATATTGCAATCAGCAGAATACACTGTAATTATTATTGTAAACTTAACTACTGGATGTGCTGGGTTCTTGGCAAAGCAAAAGGAGCTGCTTACCCTGTCTGCATCGCAGCAGCTCTGCTGTGATTCCTTTGCAAAATGTGCAAGAGGGCTCTATTGTTACACTTTGCAAAATAAACCATTTGGTTGCCAATTTAGTCTAACAGGCAACTGCCTCCAATTATTTTGCTTGATAAAGTGCTGGGTTTTTTTGTGCATAGCAGGCAATATATGAAAATAAAGAAGAGCAGATTTTACCTGAAGTTATAACAACCACCCTGTATAAGCATGATTCACATCACAATGCTTCATGTGTGAAGCTTTGTAAGCAAGAAAAAAACAATTTGTGCACATAAGTTCCTAGATAACTGCATCAAAATTGCCTGGCACATTCTGGTGGCTTTACATCACTCCAAGAATGCAAACAACTGTAAATACGGCTTAAAAGTTGATTTAATTAATTAGTGGAGCAGCTCTGTATCTAAACGTGCAAGGTAACTGAATCCCATCAGCCAGACCAGATCCAGTCTTCCCATGGCCAGGTAAAGGCCACATAGAGATGACTGCAGAAATATATGCAAAAGCAATCATATTATGGGAAATTGTGTCCACTGGTCCATGATATATTCTATCTGTACAGGTAGAGCTCACAACAACAGAGTGTGAGAAGAATGGAGATCGGAGATTTGGCCATTAAATGCAACATCTCAATATTAGCAATTAACCATATAATATTTTACTGTTCTGATTTTGCCCTTGCTCAGCTCCCTGCTTTAAAAACCAGACTTGGCAACCCAATCCCCCACCCCCATATACACACAAACCACTCTGCTGGCAGTCACACTGCAGTCATCAAAGGGGCTGGAATTTCTCTATATGTATTGTACGGTATATTTCAAAGGAATTTTTTTCATGCACAGTATATCAATACTCAATGTGGGAGTAATTTAACTTCTTAATTTATTGCAGCAGTAACAGCATTTTCAAACTGGTCATAAAATATTCTTGTACTCTTCTAATCTGGGTTTTCAATGTTCTATAATGGGAATTCTATGAATAATATTGGGAAGTGAGAGATATTTTATACGGTATCTCTAAGGGAACAGAGTTATTACATAAAAGTTAGGTGACATGGGAGAGACTGATAGAGGTGGTGTTTAAAAAAAATTTACCCTTCAGGATTTGTCACATGAATAATAATGATTTAGTGACATTTTTCCTTCCTAAAAATCAAATCAACTGTAAGATAGGGTTACAAAAAGTATGTTCTAATTATGGATGCCTCCAAACCATATAGAGCAAACACAGCTAGTAACAGCTATCTAATGGCCATTGCAAACTATTCAACTACCCTCTCTTGCCCAGTTTTGAATATATTCTTACTGAGGTTTTTGTATCTTGCTATTATTATTAGTGAGATTGAGGTCCTGCTGTAGGACATACCTCATAAATGCAGCTACAGGCACCTGCAGAAAGGATTTGTATTCACCACTCACCACCAGTAGAGAGGAGAGGCCAGAGGAGAGGAGAACGACTGTCCTCTCCAATGCAGGGCTGGAGGCGTGTTTGCCCTAATCCCAGAGGAGAGTCTACAGCAAGCCAAGCACCAAACCTGCCAAACCTCATCCCATGTTGCTTCTTAACAAACAAGATGCTTTGCAAACACAGGATGCAAAATTAAAGCTGTCTCTGCATGGGAGGTCCATGTGGATGCTCAGGGGTCCTGGCACCATGGTACAGCACTCCCAGCAGTGCTTGTGTGCCTTCCCTGGAGATTATTTTCCAAATTCCCTTTCAAGGATATTTGTCCTCTGATACTCCCTGGACGTCAACCACAGCCTGCCTGTCACCCTTTTGATTGGCACAAGATTCTGCCTTGGCTGCAAAGAGAACCTCATTCTTCCTCTCAATCAATGCTCAGCCCTGAGCTCTCTTGTTTTGCAGAAGCATCACAAACAGCAGGTCTGGAGCAGTGTGGGTTGCCATTGCCTCCTTGCCCCATCACTACCCACTGCCAAGAGCTCCAGCCACAGAACAGCACCCTGAGCTCCACCACCCTGCACACCCTGACCCCGGTTTTGATGTGTTCACATCATTCCTTTGCATTTTTGGAGCAGCAGGTTTCATGTTATTGTGCTTTCTGGCTTTTTGCTCTCCTGGTGAAATTTATTGTTGTAAAGCGCCCTGAGCACACTGGCAGGGAAAGACAATTACCCAGCATTTCCAGTCTCGGAGAAGTGTAATTGTGATATATATGTGCACTACCTTCCAACACAGTCCTACGACCTGAGTCTCATCTTTCCAATTCAGCATCATGGTTTTGACGCACTCTGTCCAGTTGCACCCTGCAGATGGGGGCTGTGCTCAGGCTTCTGCACTTAAACATTCAAACACAAGTTATGGACTTGGGGTCCAGGCACAGTGTGCAATGGAGTAACAATTGGCATCAATTTCAACTCACTACCATACAGTTATATTCACATGATTTAAATAAGAACCCACCCTGAACCTTGTCTTTGGTATACAATTAGGGGATGTTGGGAGTTTTTTGATTAAGCTATTTTCCAGGGAAACGGCCACTAGTTGAACCTAAAGAATCTCACAGATCATCAAAAGCTCACCGGCACACTGAACCAGTTCCTGCTTCTCTGTGCCACAGCTTCAGGTAGTCACACAAAATAAGGCAAACCCAGCAGGTTCAGGCTGTCAGGGCAGAGCCATCATCCCAGGGCTGATATACAGCTCAGACACATCAATCCCAAAGCAAAACAAGAGGGTTGCATGCTTGAGCCCACCCAGATGAAGAAGACTTTTCTGATCAGCCCCTTAACAGCTCTTCTGGTATGTACTAAAAGCTCAAAAATAATCATGGATGAACCAGTAGCTTCTTCCCAGCTTACCCTGATGGTGAAGGAAGCAATGCACAGGATCTTACTGGGGCACCAAGCCCAAAGAATGGGCATTTCTATGGGCAGATTGTCACACCATGGGCAGAATGGGCAGATTGTCACACCATGTGTGTTTCTAAGGTCTGAAAGGATCCATACATGAATCACTGTTCTGATGCACACCCATTTTTCCTCTTGTGTTTTCATTTATTGCCATTTCATCATTTATTCAAAAACAAAGCGCACAGAATGAACGACAATTGCACAGGGAATGGCATGGGACCGGCCCTTCTGGATTGGTCAGAGGTCCATCCATCCCAGAGCCCATCCCTGCCTCCAGCCCAGAGCCAGAGGACAGCAAGAGCTGGAGAAGTAAGGAACGTTCCCTACAGCTGTGTTCCCAGTTCCCAGAGATTTCAGTAACACAGAGTCCTGCCTGGATAACTTTTGGCCCACACTCCAAGCTTTTAGTCCTCACATTGCCTCATGTCCCACACAGAAGCCACCTCAGACCCCTGACTTGCCTTGTGGCCTCAGTCTGTAACCAGATGGAAGGACTGCAGGTGTATGTACTCTATATGCTCTCTGTGTGAAAGTTCATGACAGGTTTATATACCCATTTTACAGTGCTTTTTCTGTCTTTCCTAATATTTCTTCACGTTATTTGTCTATTTTTCCTTTTCTTTTCACTGCCACTGAACACTGCTCGTACACAAGTGCATGTGTACAAATGCCCAAGCCCAGACACAACTATCCCGAAACCACTACCTCCATTCCCTCCAATCATTAATTATTTTACACAAGAAACGCCAAACAGCTGGAAGCTTGGCAAGAATAGGTTATGAGCTGACTTGAGAAGGATACAAGCTGGATGCAAAGGACAGGTGGCAGAAATTCCCCCTATTTTCACCATCAGAGGGTTTCACATCAATTCAGTGTTTTCTGCAAGACCTGAAGTACGCCTGCTGCTTGGTCTGAGACATGAAGGATCTCGTGTCTGCTTTCATGTGTGCTAGCCCTGCTGTATTCTCCTGACTGTGTAGCGCAGCTGGGCTTTAGTTACCTCTAATGCTGCCCAAAGGCAGCAGGGTTCCAGCTTCATATACATGGTTTGCTTATGTGCACACCCACAGACACATACACACACATGCATGGAAATCTTTGCCAAGAGAAAGGAAATTTCCAGGCAAAGAGAGGCCTCCGAGGTTACCACCAGCACAGGTTAATTGATATTTTTTCAGTGTCACTGCTTATGCCTTCTGGTGCAGATAAGGCTGAGAGGAATGATAATTTCCCTGCCTGGCTACCCATTTCCAGAGCTGTTGGTCAATGGCAAAACATCTGGAGCTCAGTGAGAGCTCCCTTCACAGATTAAGAAAACTGGATTTCTAAGGGTTTCATCAAACCTGAGATGTTCCAAACGACATTTCATACTCAAATCAATTACTTCTTGGACAAAACCCCCAACTTCTTCAAGACAAAAACATTTTCCTGGAAAATGTCCAAGCTTTGTATATGCCAAAATGTGAAGTGAAGCTCAGGGGAGAATGAAGTACCTTTGGCACATCTGCTGAAACTAGAGGAACTGTGTCTCTGGCTATGGTGAAGGAGGAGGAATGTAGCAACTTAAGGGTCAGGAAACACACAGAAGAAGTGATGAAAAACAGCCCAAAGCAAGAGGAGACTGATTTAGTTTCTCTTCCATGAGGCTGCCTCAGCAGCTCAAGGCAGGGAAGGGGGGGGGGGGGGAAGGAGGGAAAAAACAGGAAAGCTAGAAAGAAAAATGAATGAACAGAAAACAAAGGTAGCTTGGTTGGGTTGTTTTTCCTTTCCCATCCGCAATGGGTTTTGTAGAGATTTCAGAATCAAGAAGAGAGAAACCGGATCAAAAACTCTGAGCTGATTCTCTTGTAGCTGAAAATACCATGGGCACCTCTGCTAAGGGCAGACCAAGAGCCATGCCTCACTACTGTTACAGGAGGATTTTTCCTTGAAGTCCAGCTAATCCATTAAGGGATCAGGCTCATAGGGGCAACGGGCCAAGCCCCATTGCTCTGAAAGCTAGGAGAAAGCAGCCCAAACCCATGTTGTGGTGCTGCTGTAAGGGTTGGTGTCTTATCCTGCAGTGTGAGACAAAGGATTAGTGTGCTTATCTGGGAGCTGCAAGTGAGCTTCAGCCACGGTGCTGTGGCACAAGCGTTCATAGGCATAGGTGGTGGGCAGCAAGGAGGAATAAAGGAGGAGGAAATAGAAATCAATCAGCAGAAGCCCTTGGGAAAGGGATATTTTGAGGCTCTTGGCTCTGGCGGTATAGTCGGTGCAGTGCAGAGAGCTGAGGCACAGCGATGCTGGTGAGCAGAGCAAGGGACAGAAGCACGTACCAGCGGGGCCCTTGGTTCATGAACCTGTCAAGTCTAAAAGCCTGTTTATGCTTAGCCAGTCTGCTGGAAGCACATCTGCTAATATTCACTAAAGAGAAAAATGGTGTAGGGAATATGTGGATGTCTTCTTTGCCTTGCTTGGGAAGTCAAGTACCAAGGACACGACATTCTGCTTAGGGTAGGAAATAAGGTGAAGTGAGCCCTGGAAAGTACTGTGAGAAGCTGTCAAGAAAACAGGAGTAGGGGTAGACAGAGGGGGGAATATACCCCAAGTCAAGCTCAGCGTTATCATTTCAAGCCTTCCAAGGGGTACCACATACCATGGCAGGGTGAACGACGCCCAGGCACTTTCATCCCCACCCTGGTAGCCTTGTGGTCCCAACACTACATCAGGCACCTGACAAGATGTACTGTGACAGCTCAACAAAAGCCATTTATCAGGGAGAATGCAACAGCAAATGCATGAAGGGGAAAGCACTTGCACCCCTGTATCAGATGCTCTGAGCTGACAGCAAAGGCCAAGCAAGAGCAGCTCCTACAGTCACCCAAGTGGAGCTGCAGAAATCCCACATAAGACTAAACATGCAGTGCCCTGCTTCAAAACCACCCAGGGCAGTTGCTCCCACAGATCCTGTGTAAAGATGTTTGACAAGTGAGTAACTTCATACACCACATCAACCTCAGTACTTAAATAATGACCAAAAAAAACCCTAAAAGGCTACAATTAACCACATGGAGTCTGAAATAGCTAAGAAAAAAGTATGGGAAAATCATAGTGTCTACATTTTGGGATTAGAAAGTTTGTTCTATTATTAGGGGTAATTTTAAAGAAACATCCTGACAAGCAATTAAGGTGGTCAACAGCCATGACCAGAGGGCAAGGGAACAAGCAATGCCCAATTCTTTCTCTCCTTGTCTTTATAAATTCAGTTAGTGAGAATCATCAGGAGCTAAAAGAGGATGTTACATGCAAGAAAAAAGAACTGAAGGTTGTGTACCTTCTTATTAGAAATGTTCAAAATCTATGCCAACCGCTACAGCCTTGGAGTAAAATTGAACCTGAGTATAAAGTTGAATGAAATATGAATAATATGAAACCACACACACACAAATCCACCTGTATCCAAAAAAAATCAGGGTCTGAAGTATAAGCAGTACTAGAGAACAATTTCTCACTGTACCTTCAGCATGTTGCTTCTGAAGTAGAGCACATCGTTGCACAGGATGTCACACCAAACAACCCATTCTCACAAATGTCCCAGGTCAGCTTTACATTAGCCCAACCCAGATAAGCACAAAAAAACCAAGAAATAGAAAAAAAAAAATGGATTTCCAGGAAAAACTGAGTTTCCTGCACCCAAGCCACAGAACTGGTGCCACTGGGAGCAGGCAGCATGAAGGTTTCAACACCATCCATCATTGGCAGTGGCTAAAACTTCTCTAGACATTGGCTTCTAGAGGCAAGGATTAACAGGAGTGGCCCATGGTTTAAAGCCAGCTTGTCACTATATTTTTCACATCACAGGTGACTTTGCTTGCCAACTTCCTAACTACATCTTACGTTATGTGGTACCGTCATGTGTCACGCCGCACGGACCCTGTCTATCTATCCTAATTATTTCTCTGTGAGACTCACACAGCGGATGCAGGGAAAGATTAGGGAAAAGAGGAACGGGAGCTGAAAGGCCTGTAATGAAAATTTAAAGTTGTGTGACTCCTGCTGTTTGTACTTTTCCCATCTCCAAATGCATCAAGTATATTTCATCCCAAAACTAATAGTAACTATCTTTTTTAAGCGTTAGCACAGAGATGAGTAAGTAGGTGAATAATCATGCTAATAACATTCACATGATGACAATATCACCAGGGTCTGCAAACTTAATTGCTCATTTAGTCCAGCTGAGCAGTAGGGGTTCGAAGGACATTCAAATGCACCAAAAACTACCCCAGACTGATCCACTTTCAATCTGACGGTCTCTTCTAGCTAGTTTTCTCTTTTAAGCTCCTAAAATCCCAGCATCCTCCTCCTCCCTAAAAGCTTACTTGTTCTTTGATGAGAGCGTTAGATAATTTCATCAACCTTGTTTGTTGTTATCCATCAGGAAGCAAATCCACTGGGTCATTCACAAGCTAACTTGCTTCTGAAAAGGAACATCACCACACAGCCTTCCCCTCTCCAATAACTGCTCCCCAAATGAATTAAAATACAGCGTG
>JBCJKH010026154.1:0-10967 GCA_039877255.1 Loriculus beryllinus
CTTCACTAGCCTTTAGCACTTGCTCAGAGCACTAGGAACTTTGTCCTCATGTCTAGCTGGATCTTGCTGCAGTTTATTGGATCTTGCTACAGTTTATTGGCTCTTGCTGCAGTTTAAGCCTTGTTCTCTTCTCCATGTTGACATGAAGAAGAGGTTATTGCCTTCCTTTTCGTCCAATTTTTTTTTAACCTACTAGGAAGATGTTTCTCCAAAGCCTTCCCATCTCCGCACTGAGCACTTCAGTTCTTTCCAGTCTTTCAGGTCATGCTTTCCAGATCTTGGACTAATCTTACTTCTCTTCAGAAATAGCTCTTATTTGCCAATATATCTCTTGAACGCTGGGGTCCAGACCTAGATTCAATATTCCATCTGAAACCTGACCAACACAGTACCAACATGCATGATCATTTGTGGTCTTCTTTAAACTGTCCATGAGTTTGTTGGTTTTATTTTTCCAGAACAACTTTGCAGTGAAACTCCTGTTCAGCTTGAGCTTTTCTGCCTCTGCTACTGTTCCTGATTCCACACTTGTGATATCAGTTATTCTGCTTCAGTAAGGCAACTTGTTTGTGTCTGCATTCATTTATGTCCAAGGAAATGTTAAATAACTCCTTTGCACAGGGACTGCAGACTGCACCTCTGCCATCCAGTTGGAATTTAAATAGCAAGGAGCTGTCCTACAGGAACTCAGTAGTGCCACACTGGTAAATGTGGCTGATCTTTCCAATATGTGGCAAGTGTTATGACTGCAAAAATTGAAGATCTGAGCCTAGGGTTTACCTGAGCAGCACTCAGTAGAACTGCCTAGGGTCAGTCTGTTGTGAATGGAGTCAGCCCTTAAATACAGCCATGCCATTTCTGTCAACAGTGGATGGTCTTTGCAGGTCTCCTATCCAAAAATCAACTTACTATAAGCTTCTTTATGAGATAATAAAACCATAGAAGATTACAGAGCAAGCTGGTCTATAGGCCAGGTAGCATGGTTAACAGCAGGCATTTAATTGATGCTGATGTCTTCAAAGATCAGCATTAGAATGGATTATTGCCTCCTGGCCCAGATTACAGTTGATGGCATACCATGTCATACCACCAAACTGTCTTGAAGGTGATTTCTGGCCAGCACAGTATCATGCAACTGCATTGCTATGGCATTTTGTGACACAAAACCAATAATAATTAAAAAAAGTCAATGTGTGCCTTAGCTCCCCAGCCATATAGCTGCAGTTTGCCCTGGAAGGTGGCTCTTTCCAAAAGGGCAACCCTGAAACTGCTGCAAGTCATTATACCTGTGTCCCAGTTGTGGAGAAATGAATCAGATAGATTTAATTTATTTTTTTGTCTTAGTAAAGAAGAGGGATGTTGTGAAACAGCCCCAGCCTTTCATGTAAAAAAATACCTTATGCTTTGCTTAGCTTTTAAATGAAATGAAAATCAAAACCATCCCCCCAAAAAACCCTCAAACTTTAAAATAATTCTTTTCTTCCTTTCTCTCACATTCCTTTCATTTTCCATGAAAAAGTCATTTTTGGGCAATCAAAGCCTTTACCTTTAACTAAAAAAAAAAAAAAGGACATCTCGTTTATTAGCCATGTTCAGCCCTTTGATGTTGGTCCCTTTTTACACAGAGAAGTAGTTTTGACTCATAGCCAGGAAGTAATGTTTGGAGGACATTGAACTTGGGTCCTTCAGCATTTTCAGAGTTACCTGTGTTTTCCAGTGGAAATGGTCTGTCAAATTGATTGTAGGGTTTCTGGAATTTTCTCTTTATTTTTAAATATCACCTGGTAGGAATGTGGGATGAAATATCTCCCTTGAATCCAGTAGAAGAGAAACCAAGGAGCTTTACAGCCTCTTGGTGCTTTCACTCACAGTTCGGAGTAACTTACTGTTGTGGTTCACTGTCCACCAGCTTTTATTACAGAGACTTGGTCTTGTTGGCTTTTGTGAGGTGTGTGTGTGTGGTCCTATGTGAAGGTCCTATGCTGAGTATATTCACTTCTGCTTCTTGGCTTCTCAAGTTCCCATGGCCAGTTTGCTACTGGAAAGTCTGTTTGGATGGGGCTTACACCCCTTGAGGGGTACTGACTGACAGCTGAAATGGCAGGTTGACTTCAGTGCAAATCCAATTTTCCCACTTTATTAGTGCTTCTTGAGTACTATTTTGCAGCAGTGAAGCCGGTGTGATTTACTGAGTGAATTTACACTTCAGTGATGTGGCAACAGCTATGGTAATGAGTGAAAGCCAGCTTAGATGAACAGCAGTGCTGCTAGTGTTTACTCCTTGACACCTTCCCACCTGGCTGAAATTGCCATGAGGGCCACACTCTGTTTACACAGTATGTGGGAAAGGCTCTGGGCTCTGAGCATTTCAGCGATCATCACCACCTAGTGGGTGTCCGTAACGGTGATGTACCACTGGTAGTTTTGGGTGCCCTGTTTGACCGCTTTGGGCAGTGTCTTGGGACTCCCATCTTTGCACTGTGCAGCTCACTGAGCTGGCATCATACCTTACTACTCGAGGAAAAAAAATATCAAAGTGAGCTTTTCCTTCCTGCTTTCCCTTTTTCCTACTGCTGTGTTCTGACATCCAAGCTGAGCACATTTTCTAGTGTTTGGGTTTTTTTTAAAAAAAAAATTGAGTAAAATTTCTAGTTTCTGAAGACTTGTCTTTAAATATGGTTTGTTTTTTTTTTTTTCATCCTAAGGGACTTGCATTTTATTTTCACCAGTGCATTTTCAAAACATGGATCTAGTGGTTTCTTTGTTAATTAGCAGGAACAGGCCTTTACAGTCTGGAGCTGATCTCTAAAATGTGTTATTACAAAACATGTTTTAAAATCAGTTCTTTTTCTGGTGAGGAAAAAAAAAACCAACCCTTTTCTTACTGCACGTTTTACTTCTGAGTATTGTTTTGGTTTTTGTTGTCTAATGCTGAAACGTAAGAAGTCAACTCCTGCCTTGCAGTACCAGCTGCTGGGTGTGTGATAAGGAAAAGCAACAAGCTGTAGGTCTTAGGGCCATTGACTGTCAGTGGTGCTGGCTCATTCTCTGAGCTCAAAAATGGGGTGTACAGTAAGTATGAACAAAGCCATACCCCTTCTCCATGTCAAAGGGACACTCTGACTGCTGTGGAGGTATAGATCACTTCTGTTAGACCTGTTCTAGTCTGTGTCAGTGACTAGTAATTGGCCCAAGCCGAGGCTGAGCTATCTTCCATGTGCAGGACCCTTGTCCACAAGCCAGGCTGATGGCCTCCCTTGGACTGAGGTCGGAGGTGGGCCTTCAACCTAGTACTGCCTACCTGTGTTGCTCTGCACTGCAATGACTATGAAATGTTTTGCTTTTATCCAAACCTTGCAACACTTTGTAAACATGGTATTTTGGTTTCCTTGGAAGAAGTTTGGGAGTTCCAGCAACAGTCTGAGGGACCTGATGTTTTGTCTGTGCCTTTCTTCTGCTTTCTTCTTAGAGATCTGTGGGCATGACTTTCCAGGCAGTGCTGGGGCCCATTCTTTGTCCCTTGACTGAATGAATCTCAAACAGCTTTGAGACATTCAGCCCTTCTATCTGGTGGAGTGTCATTTCCCTGTTTTACTGCAGTCTTGCCTCTTTCTTTGTTTTGCGTTTTCCCTTAAACGTGATGTCAAATACTTCTTTAAAAATCCAGACATGCCGTGTCAACCTACCTCCCAGTCTAGTGCTGTAAGAGTCATAGGTATTTGCTGTGTCTTCTGCGCACACCTGCTTGGTGCTGCTAAACTGCCTTTGTTAAAGAAATAGGGTTTCCTTGAGGTATTTGTGCATAGTAAGTGGGTTGTCAGCAGCCACCACACACATGTAAAGAAACTTGCATATGAATGTAGCTTTCTGCGTCAGATGGAGGCTTCTTGCGAGGCTTAACCTTTCTTTTGAGGAACAGTTATATGTCTTGTTTGATTTGAACATCCTCAATCTGCTCACACAGGCAGATGACTGATTCATGAGCTTATGACTTTTTCTTACCACTGCATTTGGGTAGAACAGCATAGAGGTTAATATTTTAAGGAAAATCCAGAGTTGTGACTCTGGCCTTGACTAAATAAGCATGGTGGTGCTGCTCCAAGGAGTACCACCAAAGACAAATCCCCATGATCTGCAGGTCTTCAGCCCTCAAGTCTCACTTTGAGGATTGAATTTTGTCCTGCTGGCCACTCACTTCCTCCTCGGTCTTCACAATTTCCCATTCCTCTCATTTGAATTTACCCTCCCCTTTTTTGTGTCAGGTTAGCCTTGGCTATGTTTAGGTAGTTTTCTTGGAGATTGGCCCATCCTATCTTTTTTTTTAATACAGGTTCTTGTTTTCATGTCCAACTGCATCAACATCAAAATGTCCTGTATATTCTTCTCAGAGACACTGGACCACACACTTATGAGTTATGATAAAGCAAGGCAGAACTTCCCCTGAAGTCCACACTCCCAATCAAGCTTCATAGCTATAGTGGCAAGAAGTAGAGCCCAGCTCCCCTGTCATCTGGACCACTGCTTTGATTGTTGTGAGCTTCTCAGTACCTCCTTTTTTTGGGAAACTTTTTTTTTTTGCTCCCTAATATACTTTAAGAAATGACCAACCTGCTCCCATCTGCCCAAGGTCTCCTCAAGCCCTGTTTTTCATTCCAGGACACTTGTACTGCATTTTCCTGTTCTTTATTCCTTTATTACCTCTTACTGCAAAGTCCTTGCCTCACCTAATTGCGTTATGGCTTGGATCCATCTGAATTCTTTCTTTGGGAACATTCCAACATGATGCTGTCTTCCCTTTCTCAGTCTGATGCTTCATCTCTTTTATAACTTTTCATGAAGCTTTGTGCAGCAGATGTGAGTTGGGGTCTCAGCCCTCCTCCATCCCCACCTCTCCTAAGGTTGCATTTTGGGATACCCACCAGCCTGGTATGCCTACTGCATGTGGTTATTACATTCTTTTGACTTTAGTATCTTACGCAAGGTTATGGGGACCATTACCATGGTGACTTAGCCTGGCAGTTTTGTCTAGCTGGTTTCTTTCCTGTTGCTGTTTTATCATCTTTACCCCACAAGTCTGCATGGAAAGGGGCAGGACCTTGTACAGGGAGGTGACTGAGAAGTACTGACGCTTGGCCTCTGGTGAAGGCCACTTGACCACCCCTCTTCCAGAAATGCGTGTGCCAGGCAGTGTTGGCAGGGCCTCTTGTTTGGCTTCACTTGTTTGCCTTTTGTGGTGTTTTTGCAAAAAGCCAGCAGTAGCAGCAGCAGCAGCTGTACAGCAATGGCACAGCCACTCTATTCCTGGCCAAGAACCCTGTGAAATTAATCCACATCTTGCTGAAATCCTACCCTGCTTTCGGGTCACTGCCTCGTTCCGGCACTGCGGAAGGCAGGGATCCCACAATGATTTATTACCAGCTCCAACGCACATATTATTATGAAATGAGTTTATTACACTCTAAATCTCCTGTTAATGTGCTACTGTTTTAATCCCTTTATCCAATTTTCAGTCTCTCAGGCTTGGCTGCTGTTCACTTGCACAAAACTCTCCATTCTGAAGGTTTTATTGTACGATATCCATATCCATTTATCCTGCTTTAAGGCTGCAGTGCTGAGGCTCTGGTGAGGAGGGGGAGCATGGAAAGGGATAGGAGAGGTAGGAGGGGATGGGCCAAGGGCTGTGTGGGGAAAGAGGAAGAGAACAGTCTGGCTTAGCCTGGAAGGGTATAAAAAAGAGTTGAAGTGGGTAGAGGAAGACAGTGCAGGGGAAGAGGAGCAGAACTGATTTTAAGGGGAGCAGCAAAGACAGCTACTGCTTCAAGGAATGAAGGAGCAAAGTGAAGGCACTTTGATAAATCATATTGTAAGTGGGTAAGAGAGGAAGGAGGCTTAGCCTCTGCTTTGAGACCACTGTGAATCAAACAGCTCTAGACATGAAGAAAAGAGAGGGCAGAAAGAGAGCAAAGACAGAAGATGAAGGGAAAGGGAGAAAGAAAGTGTGTGTGGAGGGGTGGGAGAGGAGGACCATGAGGCTAAGTGGGAGGGTGTGAGGGAGGAGACCCAGGGGAAAAGGGCTATTTGAGAACCAGGGTGGAAAGAGCATGAGTGCACAGCAAAAACATTTGAGCAAGAGGGCAGTGAGAGGAAATCACATTCCTGATTTCCCCCATCAATGGTCACAGACCTACTCTAGAACGAACAAGAGAAAGGTCTCACGGGAGAGACCTTTCTGTGGGTTGGATTGGTGTAGCCATGTCCCACAGGGATCAAGGATCACCATTTCACCCTCTATGCCTCCATCCTCAGCCTTCCCTCTGTCCAGCCTGGGCCCTCCAGGGGCTGTCCCAGCCAGCCGTTTGGAGATGGCCTGCTGAAGGGATAAAGTGATTCTTGGCATTTCATTAGGTGGAGGAAATTTACTCTGCAGTGCTGTGGCAGGTGATGAGTGGTCAGTACATCCACTCCATCCTCAGACCAGACAGGGACATGGCAGCACTAAACTTGAGACAAGAAAATGGGTCTCAGAGCAGATCCCTAGAGACAGCCCTCAATTCCCCTGTGACAAGTAGATGCTACTTTCATTTACTCTGGCTAAGGTTCTGACCTAGAGACATACCCAGAGCGTAGTGAAAGTCTGTAGACAGACTTACGCTTATCCAGCCCTGCTGTTGGCTCCAGGTACATGTGCACTGAAAAAGAAATTTCCTGAGCCATAAAGCAGCATTGCATCCCCCAGCTGGTGGTGGGAAGCTTCAGAGGTTAGGTTCCATGCCTGGCTCTGCTGTTGGTTTGCTGTAGCACCTAGTGACTTTCACCACCTCCATGTGTCCACCTGCAGGATGAGTACAGTGACCCTAACCCATTTGGTCTATATATAGGTAGAAAGAAACAGGTTGATGCATGTGAGGTGGTACTTTGTGGCCACCGACAGTGGTTTGCAGGAACCTGTGGGGAGAATGCTATTGTGAGAGATATTTTCTTGTACCTAACTCTCTAGGTTACCTTAAAAATCACAGCCACAAAGCATGGTGATAAGTGCCTGCACTGGAACGTTCCTCTGCTGTTTTATGCCACCTTGTTGTACAGATCTATAACGTACTATACACTGCCCAGTAAATACTTGTGCAAAAATCTGTGTGATGTTTTGCACAGAAGAATATATAGCTGCATGCAAGGTCATTGAGCTTGCTTCTGATGAAGTGCAAATCTTTATGGCTTTCTCCCCAGCACATTTCATCGTACTTATAAAACAAAATAAGAATAAAATGTATGCACAAAGTTTGAAAATGAAGATACAGGAGAAGGGAATGCAGCTAAATAAAACTCCCCCAAACTTCTCTGGGAGGAGTGGAAAAATCCTCAAACTTTAAGCAAAGAGATTTGCTTAAAATAACACAAGCTCCTGTGATGGAACTGCTGAGTAGCTAATGTCCTTGGCTTTTTTAGCTAGCCAGTTATTTAAAATAGCTCCTGCCTATAGTGTTTGCTTTATGGTGTTCTTCTCCTTCCTTCCACCTAGTCTCTTTCATTTTCTCCAGAGAGATATTTTATCAGATATACTGAGAGTATGAGAGACAGAGATTAAATGAGATGGTTAGGAGGCTAATGCTTTTGGTCCATGAGAGGGATTCAGAAGCTGAAGAGGCTTTTTGTAGTTCAGCCCATGCTGGAGGGTTGGACTTGTTGCATCTCTGGTGTGCACACAGAATTAGTTGAGGGAAGGGAGTGTGAACAGAGAGGTAGAGCAGAAGGTCTCAAAGGGTCTGCCAGTCTGGGCTGGGTTTTGGTCCCAGCCCTCCTTCGAGTCTCACCACCTTGGGCAAGTCACAGACCTGGTTTATGTCTGGGCTTCCCTTCTGCACAAGGGGATCATGATGTGATGGAGGATACTGGGTAGATCACTCTGGAACACTTGGAGAGTAGGAGGTCTGCTACCAGCCAATATTCATTTGGATCTTGTCACCAGTGTAGGCTTTAGGTCTTTAATAGACAGCAAAAGCCTTCCCGTGACCTTGGTGGGATTTCAGCTGGGTCCCACCCTGTGTTTCATGTGGGACTGCTGGGCTGGGGGCAGGTGAAGAGTTAGAGAAGGCTACCAGCAAGAAACCAGTGCCTTGGTTTCCATCCAGCCCAGATGAAGCCAGTGATCATAGTCAGGGATCCTGCCAGGGTTTCACCAGCCCCAGTTCCCAGCTGGTTTCATGGTGGCTCTTTCTGAGCTCTGCCACTGAGCCCAGCAGGTAGCCCTTACCTCGCTAGCCTTCCCTGCCCTCCTCTTCCTCACTCCTCCTGCTCCTCTCTTTACCCCTCACCCACCTGGCTGTCTGCCTTGCTCCTCCAACTCCCTCCCACATTTCCCTCTTCTCCCATGCCCCATTCCTCCTTTTCTTTCCCTCTTCCCATGACTCCAGCTCCTGCTTCCTTTTTGTCTCACACGCTCCCCCTCTCCTGTTACCCTCCCACATCCTTAGAGCCTCCCCCCCAGACTCCTGCGCTCTCCCTCTCACGTCGAGGACTTGCCTCTACTCTCTGACACAGGAGCCTGTATCAGTTCCAAGGCTCCTGCTGTCAGCTGGGGAATAGATAAAGATAAATGATATTATGTTAAATTCCACTTAATGACAAATTTTTAATTTTCTGAACATGGTCATTTTCTGGCTAGTGAATCAAGTGTAGGGAGCTAATTACATGAAGATCTGAACAAAAATAACTCCTAATTTTCAAGGATAATGGAAGAGAAATGTTGGAGATTAATGGCACTATTTATCTTTTTTAAATTTCTATCTTTCTCTGTGATAGCACTGCTCCCCAAGGAAAATATTCATAAAATGAAATTGAAGTCGTAACTTAATAGGTTATTAAAATTTTTGAGTGCATATCACTTTCCTTCCGCCGCACTGTAAATTTAAATTGAAGTTTGCGGCTCCTCGAGTCACCAGCGGAGTTTTTTTTATGATGGCACAATAGAGGGAAACATGCATCTTTGTCAGGAGGTATTTGCTATTCTAATTTTATGGCAGGCCGGATTATCAGAAAGGAATGTCAGAGCACGGGGAAGCTGACAACACTACAGCCTTCAGCCATGTGTTTCCATTAACGCCCAAAGCCGTCCAGGGGTTTCTCTGGACTGTTATTTTCCATTTCAGTCTTTTATCTTGATTTAAAGTGAGGGCGCCGAAAATTCAGCTCCTGTCATTTTTCTCACTCTCTCTCTTTTTCTCACTTTCTCCCTTCCCACTCCTTTTTCTTTTTTTCTTTCCCTGCCTCTGCTCACTGCCTCTCTTCCATCTTTTCTTCTTCTTCCTTCCCCAACCTCCCTTTTTGTTTTTTAAGCCTCCCCCCAGTCTCTGGTGGGAGATCCTCTCTCTGTGTCCCTGTCCCTTCCCCCATGTCTGTGGTCCTTTGGGTGTAAAGCTCCAGGGAGCGATGCCTGAGGATGGGGGCAGGGATGATATTTTTCTTTGGTTCTCTAGGAAAGGGGCTCCCTTAAAGGTCTGTCTAGGAGCATGGCACACAGGGCTTCCTGGGCAGTGCATCACGCCATGGTTTTACTCAAGTATAAATTTGATGTCTATCTTGGCTGTGGCAGATGCCAGTGCCAGGAATAAGGTGCTTCGTGGTGTCAGATCCTGCTACCTCGCAGGAGGCAGCTAGAGCAATGGGCATGGGCAGCTCATGAGGGGATATTCAATCCTTTTCAATCGGCTTGCTGGGTGTCCTCAGCCACCTCACCTCACTTCACCTGCCTTTCCCTGCCTGTCATACCATGGGGCAGAGCCTTTTGCTTTGTGCCTGCACTGGTGTGCTGCTGGAGTTCCCAGCCACTGCTCAACTCCACTGCAAGTTGAGGCATTCTTCAGCAGGGTTTCAATACACCAAGTATGTGGCTGCTCAGACATGGGTTGGTGCATGCTGTCTCCGTGGAGGTCTCCCTCAGCGGCATGTGCCAGGCTTCACCTGTTCCTCTTTGGCCCTATCACTTTTCTTTCTCCAGCAAGAACACATTCACCTCTGAGGCTCTAAAGGTTTTAAACCAGAGACAGCACAAAGCCAAGACTCCACTTTAAATGAAGGTTCATGATCCATGAATCACCAGCCCAGTACAATTCCTCTTGGTTGAAGCAGATGAACCTGGGCCCGGACTGCAGGCATCCACTTTGGGCTTCTTCTGAATATGAAGGGGACAAGGTATTTCTGCTGCTTCTAGTCTATGCACATGTTGGACTTTTTGTGCTCTTTGTGCAGGTGGAAGGTTTGGGTTGGTTTTGTTCAGCATGTCTAGAGCAGATGCCAGTAAATTACAAAACTTGCTTTGGTGTAATGTAATTTTTATTGCCTTCTGGGGCTTTTAACCTGTTAAGTTTTATTCCACTAAAGGACACCTGAACCTCTGCTTTTTGTTACCTCCCTCTCCAAATCCATTTCCTTAAAGTGAATATTCTCTATCTTTCATAACTCTAGATGCTGGAGTTTGAAGAGGAGCAGCAAGTATTAGGACACAGAACAAAGCTAGGAAAGTGGGCATCTGCGGCAAGCATTCCAGTTTTTGCTAAGGACTAAAGGAAGTGTGACAGCGGTGTCCTTTCTACAGGCCTTACTCAAATCTCAGGGCTGTGTGTGCTTGGGAGACAGGATGTTAGGATGCCCAGTGTGGCAGTGCTGCCAAGGAATGGAAAATGCCAGCACCTCTGGAGATGGCTGCCTGTGAGAATTAAAGGGCACACAGCAGCTCAGTTTTTCTCCTTGGGATGTGGCTATGCATCTGTAGCCATCTCAAGCTTGAAGGGAACTGGACATATACCAGGCCATTCTGAAAATGTTCTCTGAAGGCACGATCACAGTGGAACCAGTGTCTGTTGGACAGATGTTACCTTCATCCCTGGTGCCCAGCCTGCGTGGGAATATATATTGATTCCCCCATCTCTTCCACTCCATCCATGGACAATGACACTCACCCAGCCCTTAGA
>JBCJKH010026160.1:4157-19097 GCA_039877255.1 Loriculus beryllinus
GGAGATGAGAGTCCTGGTCGGACACTTCCTGATTGCCTGAGCACCCTTTTTTTTCCAACCAGATTTGCATATCCCACATGCCCTTGGTCATTGTGCTTGTAGTAAGCTTGGTTAAAGCCCTTCCCAAATCTTTGTTCGAGAAGCCAAGTCATCAATCTTTTCCATGATCCAGAAATACCGATGTTTACACCAACTGCCTCTGTCCAAATTTTTTCCCTACTGAGAAAAAGCCCATTCTTCACAACATTATTATCCTCAGGGAAAACTGCAGAGAAGTTTCTATTAGGTTGTACTATTTTAAGCAGCTCCTGGCAAATGCTTCTGTTTACTTTTCTGGTACCATGTATTCTGGCGGTAAAATAACCCAAATGTGGTTTTATAAATGAGCATTGTGAATTGCCACTAAGAGACACCTGAATTGTAGATGGAAATGAATCAGATCATGCACTCTTTTCAGAGATTCAGAAGAGACCTGATAAGAACACGAGTCTTCTCCTGCATACATCTTGTAATAGAGCACATAAGTGGAAGAAAGTTTATGAAAAGTGCACCATGTCTCTTCTCGCTTCAGAGATTTCCCAATACACATTGGTCATGTGAAATAAATTCTACAGTCAGCATTATGGAATTGTTATGCTTGGGCTTTGACCCACAGGCTTGAGACTGTGTTGGGTACCTGCCAGTAAATTCCTTGGTGAAAAGCAAATGAATAAACTTCTTGTAAACGGGTTTACATGTGAATGCTCCATGTCTGACAGTGTTCAACACTGGATGGAGTCTTGGGTGACATGGTGTAGTGTTTGGTGTCCCTGCCTATGGCAGGGAAGTTGGAACTAGGTGATCTTAAGGTTCTTTCCAACCTTAACTATTCTATGATTCTGTGATTCTAAGTACACAACAGCAGCAGTAAAGACAACCTCACTGGAAGTGCCACACTGACACAGAAACTATAAGCACTGAAAACAATGAATATGGTCTTCTCACCCTAAAGACTGAGTGCATGTAGTAACAGAACTCTTACTGGTAATTAAGAAACTGCTTTTCAATTTCTTTTCTGGTCACAGCAGAAACATCTTGACAAACTATCTGGGAAAATCCAGCATTTGAAGGAGCAGAAGAAATGTGAGGTTCCTGATGATGTAAGCATTATTCATCTGAAAACCATGTGGATTCCTTGTAAGTAGCTACTATGTTCAGCTGGAGAGATCACTGAAAAGAGGAAGCTGCTGGAGTGGAATATAGAAAACTGCTGCTTTCACTTCAGTAATGTATTTTTCTGTTTCCTCTAATTGTATCTCTATCAATCTGTATCATTGCCACAGTCAATATTTGATGGTGTCATCAGTTTCAGCTTCAGGAGTTCATAAATACTTATCAGAGTTCACATCTCACATAGACATCACATGCACAAAAATTACTTGCTGTGATACAAAACTCACCTTAAAATTTAAGTCTCCTTCCTAAGTATTAAAGCCAGCTTTAGAATTTCCGTTACTGGGTGTCCTGGGTTCAGCAGTAGCAGTCATTTTCCTCCTTCTTAGTAGCTGGTGCAGTGCTGTGTTTTCGATTTTAGCCTGAGAACAACACTGATAACACACCAGTTCTAAAATACAACCACTGTTTTATAATTCCATTTAGAAATAGTCTACAGCAACTGTAACATTAACAAACTTTCAAATCCAAAAAAGTAAATGTTTATACTAAGTAATTGTACTTCAGACTGGAAAGCTGCTGTGCTCACACGGATCACAACAGTCTGTCAGCATCAAAGAGCATTCTCAAATCACCTGAAATAATGCCAAAATGAGTTTGCAATATAGAAAACACTTGAACAATTTGAGAAATAATAAAAAAGAATAACTGACCAAAAAATAAAATCCTTTTTTTTTTCCTTGCCTTTAATTCAGTGCCCCACTGAGATGAACACTAACTTTCAACATGCAATTGAAGCAATGTTAAAATTCTCTCCAATGTTTCTGCAGCATCTGCTTCACTGATTGGTGTCAGTTGAGGTAAAATTTTGGTCTTTATTTTGTAGGATCTTGCAGTGACTAGCAGATGCTTGGCTATTGTTTCAAGCAAGCGGAATCCAAGCAGCGAAGACAAGCATCAAACAAACAAATGTTTGTTAGAATAATCATGTAATGTGAGAATTCAATGCACTTCCTCATTCTGCATTTCTAAGATGTTGCAAACTATAAGGAGTACAAGAACTTTGTGATATAATCCTCCTCTTCTGCTTTTACATAGGTAATGTAATCTGTTAGAGCTATGGAGTGAAAAAATCAGGATACACTTGAATAATATGATTCTATAATGAAATGCAATTAGATCAGTCAAAACACATATGGAAACAGGCCCCTCAAATTTATGAAGACTCCTATTTATTCAAGTATCTTCAGTTTCAAAGCTTAAAAGAGAGTATTTTTGATAGTGGGATTCAGTTTGTCACCACTATTGTGTGGTTGCATAACAAAATAAAAGTCAAACTTTTTGAAAAAGCTGTCACAACTCTCAGCACTTTTCAGCAGCTTTGGCTGAAACAGTGGAACAGGCCAGCATGCCACCTTCCTCTGTAACTCAGTGAACCTCCCATGGAGTGCTGCTGATGCAGCTTAGTCCTGACCTCCCATATCCCCACACCCCGCTAACCAGCTACTGAACATCCCCTGAGCAGAGCCAGTCAGTCATGGAAAAGTGGGCCAGGCTCTGGCTTGGTTTTATTACTTGGAAAAATGTTGTCTTGAGTGGACCAAGCCCATTTCACTTGTCCTAAAGTGCTTCTGAAGCATGGTCTCCAGAAGTAGGTTATGAATTAATGTACTCACTCCAAGATTTGATCTATTCCTTTCTTCCTTTTGCTTCTCTTAAGAGTTATTTATGCTCATTTATCTGAGGAATTCTGGTTGATAAAATGCTTGGTAGCCAAACAGAACAAAAAAAGAATTGAGATGGGTCTCTCAAAATATTTCTATCTTAGAATTTCAAAGGAAATAAAGCCTAACAAAAAGTATCTTGAATTTATTTTCTCCTTATTTCCTAAAACAGATACCTTGAATTTATCCCTTCTTCCTAGGATACAGAATATCAATAAAGAAACAGCTAAATGTCTATTATACTGTCTCAATGCAATTCTAAAGAAAACGCAAAGAAAACTCAAACCTGACCTTGATTCAAATGTTCTGACATCCATAGGAGTTTTCTGATTGACAAGACCTGGATTTTTATCAGATACCTACAGAAGGTACCTGCCCGGTGACCAGATGCTATGAATACATACTGCTGCAGCTGGGCTTTCATTATTTATGCCCTGGTGGACATGTAGTCAGCATACTGCTAAATGTTGTCATGATTTAGGGTAGTCATACCAGATGGTGACAAACTTCGTTGCTGGTTGGGCTGCCCTATACATTGTAATAAAGGCCTTCTTTGATATCCTTCAGGTACTGTTGTTTAAGCCTTTCCCCTCCAAACGTTTTCTCCAACCATTGAATCACTCTAGACACAAAATTCTTGTAAAATTACAGATGTATAGATACATAAAATCCTTTCCCTAGCTTCTTCACATTATTCTGCAGTGTTATTCAAGGCTTCTTAATGGGAGCTGCTACTGAATTGTGTGGTAACGAGGTTTGCTTTCATAATCAATTATGAATTCCACTGAAAAAGGCAATCCAATTATTCCCCAGCTCCCAACCATGCCAGGCACAAGAGCTTCTGAGGCCACATATTCAGCCAGATAAGGGAACTGATCTAGCTTAAAACTGACCTACCAAAGAAAATACTTAGCCCTTATTTGGGTGACCACATGGCCAATGGAAATGGCAGCGGAGAATCTTCCTTCGAAACCAGGGATTTACCTTGGCATAATCATTAAAATTCACCTATGGATTATTTCCCATTTTCACTTCTCAAAATACAGCTGCTATTTTCATGTAGATTGCACTGCTTGTTCCTAACTGCCCAGCTTTATAACCCCACAGTTGTCTGTACTAGCTAAAATGAATAGGTAGATTTGTGTGCATGGGCTGAGGTCACAGAGCAACCCAAACTACTCTTCATGGGTGCCCTGACCAGGTCATGACCCTAACAATTTTTACGTCATCCTTAGATACTAGCAATGATTTTATATTTATCATTCACATGTGAAAATGCAGAAGTCAGGCCTCGTACCTCTGCCATACAAACATGGTTAAAATCTGAATGATAATGCCCCAAATAACAACTACTTTTCAAAATCTGCCAGTTAAGTAGCACTTAATTAATTTAAGATGGGTTTTGCTGGCATTGTAGTGTTATTTTTTTTTGTCAGAATAAGTATGTCAGACAGTAGTAAGTCAAATGCTGTACAGAAGCCTAAGAATATGACATCTACATACACAATAAACCCACCATTTTGCCACCATAGATTTGCAAACTGGTCTTCCAAAGCTGCTAAATTCTGTTCTATTTCTTAGCATTCCATGCCTAAATTTTCAACCTTGAGCACTAAGTGAAAAAAAATGGAAATTAAATAATTTACCAGTTTCAGATTCTAACCAGTAAATTGCTGTGAATTTGTAACTGCACTATCATTTTCATTGTACTACATTGGCCATTTAGGTGAATGATAACCCAGGAGACAGCACCATGCAGGGCTAGCAAACAAGTAAATCATTTAGATTGCACACTGCTTTCAACTGCAAAAGGGGCAGTAAATCTGGCTGCCATTGCCTTCTCTTTTGTTGAATTTTCTGGATGGTGCAGTCTTTGCATTGAAACAAATAAAAAAATTCTATAGATTTAATTTATTGTCTGGGTTTTGACCGGAATGACTAACGGTGACCAGTACAATTCAATGCGCCGGAAGAATAGGCTTAGTCATTTAAGATCGTTCCAGATAGAACATACAGCTTGTTTTAAGGAGATGAAGAGGAAATTCTGGTTACAGTATGGCACCATCTAATGGCTTTGGCTTTAACTGCAAGAACTCTAAATAACACTAAGTGGTGGTAGTACAAATTGCCCTCACAGAATTCTTTTGCTCACCTGCCTCGGTACATACCATAGCACATAGAAAAGAGGAAATCAGCTAAGTTCCAAATATAAACCTGGACTGACAACTTAAACCGCAGTAGCAGCTGCAACCTGCTTTCAAAACCATGGCTGAATATTGTAGTGCCAAGGTAAGTACTACAACATAAACAACTTCTAGGTATAAAAGCAGTGCAGTGTTGTCTACACACATAAGTAACAGAATACTGTATTTTCAGAGCTGAGAACCTACTTTGGGATAATTTTTGCCAAGAAAAATTATGCCTTGATTTTCTGTTATTCTGGGTGGTAAACATTACATTTCTTTGAAACATATGCTAAATCAGACAACTTTGTACAGTTCATTGGCAAATTCTGGTTTGATTTTATTACCAAGTTAGAGGTAGGGAAGAGATGATCAAGACTCCTGGATTGCATTCCCATCTGCTGTTGACTTACTGTACCATGCTGTGCAGATCACTAGTTTGCCTGCATGAAAATTGTTTTATTACAAGTATGGAAATGCTAATGCTAAAATTCCTTGTAAGGATGCCAAAGATTTATTAATCTTTTAAGTATATTAAGAATTGGTGCATTTTCATGAGAAGAATTACTGTTGTAGAAATTTCTCAGTAAGAGATACAACTGCCGGCATTTAAGCACAGAATAGCCACAACATACACAGACATATTAATTTGAATATTAAGCATAGTTTAAGAAAACAATTGCCATTTAAATGTTAACAAAACCCAAGTTGTATGTAAGATACTTAAAAGTTAGAGGCCCCATAATTTTACCATTCCATCAATTTCATCCAACACAATTACAATGCAAATTTAAAGCTAAGTAAAAGGTGATTGAACACAGGAACAGGTTGCCCTGAGGCTGCGTAGTCACCACTCTTGGAGAGGTTGAAAACACTGACCTGGGCATCCTACTGTAGCTACCCTCGAGCTGGGCTGTGTACTCCAGGGGTGCTGGCCCACCTCAGCCATGTGGAAGTTTTGTGGTTCCCTCAAATGTTTGTTGCTGCTTTTGAAATGAACCCCAAAATCTTAACACAGAATTACATTGTGTTTATCTCCAAATCTTGTGCTTATCCTTCAAATCTTCCAAGTTTTGGGAAAGTTCCCTCTCTTGTAAATATTTAGGATAATATCTGAGGCTAGCCAGGGAGTGAGCTACTGGGAAGTCTTAATACTAAATCTGGAACTAACTCAATGGCTCCAGAGACAAAGTAAACATAATAAAAATGCTTCAAGTCACTACAGTGGAATTTGGTCACAGCTGGTATAATCCATACTACACAGATATTTTCATCTGCAGAAGCTGCCAAATGAATGAACGGAAAAAATTCAAAGGCAGATCTATGAAGTAATTCAACTGTAATCACACAATGAAAATACATTTTTACAAAAGTTCTAAAAAATCAGAGAACATTTTTGAAAAGAATGAAGTACAATAGCAAGTGATAGAAAATGGACCTGATTATCGCACATACCCCAAACCTTCTCTTTTTTATCGTTTAGAGATATACATTCAGGAGACCTCCTTGCTATGTTTTCCACCATACAGACTCACACATGTTCCACTCATGTACAAATATTCAGTTATTTTTATGACCACTGCTGGCTTGAAGCCTATTCATATGACTAATACAAAAGTGTCTGCTGACTCAGCTATAATTTGATTGTCCTTTTACGATTACAGCATGAATCTGTTCAGAAGAGCAGCTGATTCTGAATCGTGTTCTAAGCAGCAGATGTGCATGAATACATAAGCTTTGGCAAAGCCTAAAGCACCATGATAATACATTTCTATTAGATCCCTCTTGTAAAGCTGGATCCTGAAGATGGCTTTGAGGCCTATTTTTCAGGGATGCAGCAATGCATTTGTTCAACTCACAGAAAAGTGAGATGTGAACAGGGAGCCACTGTTGCTCCTTTATAATACTCTGAACAGTTGTGATCACAGTCACTTGGACAGCAGCGTAGTAAATACCACAACCTGCACAGAAAATAATCTACCAAAAGAGAGAGCCTGAAATACACTGTTATTGACTGTAAAAGTAGATACATTATTTGAATATAAAATATAAAAAAGAAATTTAGTGTACTAAATAGTACTAAAATACCTCTATAAAAAAAAACCCAAACAAAATAATTAAATGCTCCATCACAGAATCATATATTATAACTTTGCATTTATATGCTACATTTAGAGGTATGTACCAACTACCTCTTCTTTGCCCTTTGGCAAAATTTAACTCTACAAGTAGAGGTAGTTCTTGTTTATAAGTATAGTTGTAAAAAGCCAGAAACAGAAACAACAGCCTGAGGCATTGACAAGTTCTTTCTAGCTGAAAACCCCTGTGCATTTGAGGTAAGCTACTTTACCAAGTAAGCAGAGTGATACGCTTCCCATTGGTTGTATAAACTTACAATGAAAGACTAAAACATGGATTATATCGGAGAAGTGAAAAGGCAGTTGAAGACACATAAATTGGCGATTCAGACTGAAGAACATCACAAAGAATAAAGAGAAGCAGTTTAAGGATCACACTGAAACAAAGGAATATAAGATTAAGAGTACGCCATAGTAAGATTTTTGGAGAAATTAATTACATTATTCAACTGTGTAAAGAAACCCAGTCTTTTTTTCCCCTCTGTGAAAACAACAGCATTGTGGCCATTTAACTGCAGCCTGCTTTTTCAGCTTCTGTCTGCACAGAACACCACAGTGCTGCAGGTCATGCACAGCTTCCGGGTGGTATACTGTAGGTGGTTCAACACTTCAGCAGGACAGAGCTGCTACAGGTCACAGCTCAGGCACACTAATAAAACTGTGTGAAAAAGCTTATTGTGCTTGTCACTGAGAAGCTGCCTTTTAGTCCTTCTGAGAATAGGAATGTTAATATCCACAAGAAAAAAAGAGGCGTAGCTCCCTTTTTTAGCTATCTCTTCTTAAAATGTTCTGTACATGCTCCTGGATTCTTTTCAATTCAAGTTTGCAAGAGAAAAACTATCTCAACTTCTTCTCTTTCTATCTGTCTGATATCAGTATGTTTAGCCTTTACGTTCCCTTCCCCCCAAAAATGGTGCTATTTAACAACCTGATTGATGGTTTCTAAAGAAAAGGAAGCTGAGCAGGTGTTATTACTGCATGGTTACATTATAGAGCTATCCTGAAGCTACAAAAAGGTGTTATGGTAGAATTATGGAATAAAACCTGTGAGACTAGCAACAGAGCCTCTGTTTGCATTCTTCCAGATCTGAATTTCCTTCTCTGTACTACATATTACTGATCATTGCTAGCTTTTATTTCTGTCATTGTGTATGGCTGAGAAAGAGTGGGATGGATTGCAGATTGCAAATACAGGGCACAATAGAGGAACAGCATAAACCCAGTAGTGGGCGAAAGGTTGCAGTGACAAAAGAATTTCAGCTATCTTCATTCATCTTAAAGAAAAATGATAGTAAATCAGCTACCAGCCCCTAACAAAAATGCTTGAATAGTAATTCTTTGTATTAGAAGGAAGGACACAGTTCTACTAAAGTCATGCAAGAAAAGCAAGGCTGATGATAAACATGTTTTCAGAATGTTTAGGATTACTATACACAGTAATAAGAGTAAGTAAATAAATGTCTGCTTTTGAATGAGAGGATATAATAGCATTTGGCAATGGGTAGCATTAAGACAAGGAAAAAAGGATCACCATCTTTGTACAGATAGAATTCATATCCCAACTCAGTGGCATACAGATTGCCTCCTGTTCAGTGGAAATCCTTGTAGAGATGTATCCCCTATGCCAACTTTGAAATGTGCTTTTAATGAAATTCTTTCTTTTCCTTTAATTAATCCATCAAGCTTGATAGCAAAGAATAGACCCTTCAACAAATAGCACACTTCCCTTTCTTCAAAAATTAGACTCATCTTACTGGACAATATTCATCCAGCGGTTGAATAAACTGGTTTTGTAAATATTAACCACTCCACTCTTTCAATTATTGTGTCTGCTCTTCCCAGTTCTTTAAAAATATGTCACATCCTTTTGAAGTGTTAAGTCGAAAGACAGAAAAATGCAAATTGTTGTTCACATTGAAAGGAAATCACAGTTTAGAGGTGTATTTGAAGTACACAATTTGAGTTTTTTGACTTGCAAACCAGTTTTTTAATACCTGATTCAGCTTGCCCAGTGTCCCAGTTTACCAGTCATGTAAACAGTTTGTTCTTCACAAAGCCTAGCAATACACAACCGAAGACAGAGCTTTTGTTTCCAACAAGCATATTCTGAGATTCAATGGGTGGAAAACATTGTTATTTCTTAGTTCAAAGCCAGTAGCTAAGTGAAAAACTATTCTGTGTTATTTAACAACAACAACAATAATCTCTGTGGGCAGAAACATAAGCAGAAAAACTGCTTCTTTCAGGAGCTAGCTTCACTTTGGTAGCATAAAAACCATTGTACCTTTTAATTAAGCCTGGTTAGCATTCCTCACTCAGGAAAACTGATTTTTTTCATGTAGCTCCTTGAAACTATAGACTTTCCAGATTTAGTTTCCTCTGGTGCCACTGAGCCATGCTCTGGAATAAGGCAGAGATGTGAAAACACTTTGTCCTTCCTCTTGTCACAGATTTAAGACAGTTGCTTTGGCAAGTCAGAGGAGGGGATTCTCTCTGTGTCACTGAAGTGTTTGATACTCATCTAACCATCAATACTGTGGCATCTTCATGAGGTTCCAGGAGCTATGAGGACTGCACGTATCTGTGTAGAGAGAGAACACCTTGTTCAAAGGACACAGGTTTGCTACTACCCAGCTCTATTTCTTTCATCCCTCCTAAAACCATGTACTCCTAGGTTGACAGCTTACCTTGAAACCAATTTATCTCCCAGATCCATACAGCCTCCTGGACTTATCAGATGCTTATAAGCATAAAAGACTGAGGAGATGGGTCAACAACCAGGCATTAGAAAATGGTGGCAACCCAAGGTATGAAAACACAACCTACTGCCAGCAGTTCCTGCTTGACTGTACTATACTCAAGAGTAATGAGTGCAGCAGTAGCAGCAGCACTTCAAACTAGGCTCTGCAAAACTCTTTGTACAGCAGATTGCTTTAAAGGTCCTGCTGTACAGTTAGTGGCTTGTGTAGCAGAATTCAGAAACTCTATAATACTGTACTGCCAGCATGTACATCATCTGCTGCTGACTGCCCCAAGTAACTAGAGTGACACACAACCCTTCTCAGAAACAAACTTTGGTCATAATTTGTTACTTGAACCATTTTTTTTTCCCCTCAGCAGAGTACTTCCACACATTTCCTCCCAGCAAGTTCCTCTAATAAAGTGTCTACTTCCCTTTAAATATTTTGGCTTTTGTATTTTATATATACAAATATCCTGTGGCTTTAAAATTAATCGTTTGATTGCTTAAACAAGTAAAAACAGTTTCTTCTTCTTTCATACAAGATGCCTTTCTAATGAATGACTGTGCAGAAGTAATAGTCCTCCTAGAAGAGAAAACACAGGGAGCACAACAGTTTCTCAGCAGCCATAATCTGTTGTTTCCCCCTTTCTGTATTTAGCATTACAGTAACCCCAATGCTTATACTGTAATGCTTTCTCTAGAGTACTTCTGTGTCACCTTGACTCACTTCCCTTTTTTCTGTGTGCTCGCTCCCCACAAAGCTCTCCAGAGATCACCTTTTTCTTACTGGTCTCATGACAATGATGCTACAAGTAATTCTATACCCTACATTCAATATATTCTCCAGCTTGCATTTGGCTATGCCATTTATCTCTCTAATGTACAGACTGAACATCTGACATTATAAAAGGCAATTCAGTCTAAGTACTTCATATAAGGCCCTCTGTGTTTTCTCACTGTGATGATTTATCCTGAGACTGATAGACTAAAGATCAGTTCAGACTATGCATGTATTACTAACTGAAAACCTTTTCTCTGAATTTTCCTTTCCAGGAAACAAAGAATGAGAGTAACATTAAGATTCTGACACTACACTTCAACAAACACGACTGTACCAGTTAGCATCAAATGTAGGTGAATGCTTTGGAGCTGATGCTGAACTGTAAGTATATATTATATGCCAGCTTTCAGTTACCAGTCTCTTTACAGCAGAACCGTGTTTTAGTTCAACTGCTTCAGATAGTCAGAGGCCTATACACATCCCAAACTCCTACCTTTATATTCCAGCTGAATGACCCTGAAGAATAAACAGATACTGTCAGATGTCAGCACAACCATGCTTTACAGTAAGTCTTCACAGCTCAAGCACTATCTCTTCAGTCTGTCTGCTTTGACTTGGACTGGGCTAATTTAAGCAGAATCAACATAGGTTAATACTACAGTGAATATAATAAAGCTCAAAGACTTGCAGAAACTAACAAAGTTCATCTGCTTACAAATAAAATACAAAATAAGGCACTAAGAGTATTCACTGCTTACCAACTTCAGGTTCTCAAGACTCATTTCTAGTGTCTTATTTTCAGACAGCTGATATAGCATTCAAGGAAGTAATTAGATGGAATTAAATAGTTTTAGAGCAGTTTTACATTGCATACATAGGAAAAGTGTATAAAGTTTTAGCCTAAAGTCTTATTAATGAAAAAAAATATTTTTGGATAATGGCCGACATATGTATTTTTCATTAAATCAGATGTTAACTGAAAAAAGGCATTTTATAAGAGGGGAAAAAAAACCTGAGTATAAATGCTGGGAAGATCGTATTTCTTGACCTTTTTTCAGTAGTGTCCTATGGCATGCAAGACACTGAACAAAACAGAGTTGCTGCAGTTTAGTTTCATTTCCATGGTTCTTAGCAGAATCCTAAAGACAATGTAATAATCTGCACACAGGGTGGTAATCCATTTTTGTTGAGCAGCCCAGAGCCTCCCTGAAGAGGCAGCTCCATTATCCTGTATTTTAATCACTAAGGAATGTATGAAGAAGGGTTAATCCTCCATGTAATACATATAAAAGTAACTTAGATATGTTACAATGGTGTCTGCTTAAGATGATTCTACACTTCTTCACCTCTACATTTCCCACTAATTGTGCTCTGGCATTATCAGCAAAGCTGAATGGGGCAGATAAAGCAGGGGAGAGAAGCATAAAGAAGGCCATACAATTAACTGAGATATAATGAAAAGTTACTTATGGCATTTTAAACAGTTCTTAAAATTAATGAAAACTTATGCAAAGTTTCTCTCCTGCAGAGTTTTCTCTGAATTATACTTCAGTGGTTTTTGGGTTTTTTTTCTGTGATCAGCAGCTCTAATAGACACTACGGAAAGGTTCTGCTCTGCTCGTGCTGGGGTGATTACGTAGATGCCTGACAGACTGCATACGGATGGCTATATATATATATATGTAATACTGGAAAGTGGTAGGAGATTATTAGTCTATTTTCCACAACCTTTTTGTCCTCTGCTCCCAGTGGGACGATTTTTCAGTGGCATAATTCAGGGTTTGTACACCCCATTAGATGAGTCTGGAAAAAGCTAATGGGCTGTTGGGTACCTAATCAGCTTCTCCCAGAGGCCAACAACAGACTTCAAAGGAGAAATAAAAAAGGAAGAGCCCTGCTTAATTAGTGCTTAGCTAAGAAGAGGAGAAGACTAAGGGGAAGACACAAGGGTAACTAACTGCTCCTGTCAGTCCCCTGGTAGAGAGGTAGGCCTGGCAAAAGATGCTTGCTTGTTCAGCTGCCTGTGCTCAACTAAAGCTTGCCTGAGTCATGGCAGCATAGACATTTTTCATGGATTAGTCATGCACAGAAAAAAACAAAGAACCTGCTATCAGTACAACCCAGAAGCAAACAAAAATAGAACTGTTTGCTATGTTTAGGTCTAATTTTACATACAACAAAAGAAACAGAGGTAGCACGTATCTTAAGCAGATGGTTACATCTTTCCAGCCCTTCAGGTGTCTGAGGGCTGGTGGAGCAGTGGAATGAGCAGGAGGGAACCCAGGCAAAGGTGCAAGGTACTGTACACCAGGGGAACAGTTAAGGTCATTGCCCAGCAAGCTCCAGAGAACAGTGACAATTCAGGAGGCTTTTTTATAAATTAACTGTAAGTTGCAAAGGGCTTTTAAACACTAACTTGCAACTTTTGTGCTTTTTATTATAAAAGGCATGGAAAGATTAGGTTTTGTCATGACAGGTATTTTTACTTGTGGGGTTTTTTTTTTCCTTTGTTGCTCTTTATGTAAGAAATACCAGAAACTAAATCTGGCCTCCAGTGACTTGCCTGTGGCAGCCAGACAGTAATTGAGAAAATGACAATATTTTAACACAAATATATGTTCATAATAAGCTTACAAATAGATACCTAATAAAGGACAAACAAACAAAATCATACTTCACAGAACTGTGAACCACAAAGATCCCTGATCTGACTCTTCACAGGTTATCAATAAACTTAAACAGAAAATAATTAAAGAATAATTGAACCAAGATAAGTTTTAATGGTTAGAGGAAAATATACTCACATCTCATCTGTCTTTAGCAGAGAGAAATGATGAGAAAATACTGTTCCAGAACAAACTTGTAATAAACAATTTCACTGTCATACCTGGTATTTTCTGCTTAAATGTTCTACATATACATGTGTATAAATTCATATAAATAAAAATATTTTGTCCTTTTTGTTACAATCAATTTTAATTGTTCTTTCTCTTTCCAACCATACCTCAGACCAAGAATGGGATAACGAGGTACACTGATATTAACAGAATGTACCATTTGAGTACATAGGCCTCCAACATGAATACTTTCTCTTAGAAACCTTTTAATTACTTGCTTGCATTTTGGTGTGTTGGAAACAAAGCAGATGGATTTCTACTAATACCCAGGAGAATGCAAGGCATAAACAGCTGTGGAAAGGGACACAGAAGCCATAGAGATATTAAAATAACAGAAACAGAGTTTAAAACCAGCATCTATACAGACTGCTTCATATCGTGCATTATGAAACCTACTCACATCTAGAGGATACCACTTTGCTTTCAAAGACCAAATGAAGTGCACAGTCAGATGTATTATATGCTTCAAAAAGAGAGAGATATGGTCTCTGAATAAGGAATCCATGCTGAAATGCACAGCAAAACAAATGTACAATTTGCCTATTTCACATTCTTTATACTGAGTATCACAGAGGTGCACAAGCCCTTCCATGCAACTTAATTCATAGATGGCAAAATAAAACTCATGTTAATAACCAAAGTCTATAAAAGCTCAAGTCCTGAGAACAGAGACTTTAAAAGCAAACAGAATTAAGAGTGGCTGTTCACCACAGGCTAAAAAAAAAAAGATAAGGATGGATAAACTGTAGTGGCAGTGTCTGTTTATTCTTTATCTTAAGACTAACCAAGTAGGGCATGAGCAAAGTATTATAAAGAAATAAAGAATGTGATAGACAAGTCTTAAAATGGAAAGATTAGCTGTTCTTCCTCATAATATTTACTATGAGCTTTTGACAATCAAGGCCCTTCTGTAGGAATACCCAACACTTGGGTTTTAAACCACAATGGATTAAATTTAATTTAGAAACATCTGGTCTTTGTGTTATAAAAATCCAGGAGAGAAACAGAAAAGCATCATGATCTAAAAAGGCCAAAGGAGAAACAGCATTTGTGTGTCTGTGTTTCAATTTCCACTGCTGTAAAACTAACAGCACTTATGTGCCAGTTTGGGCTGGGGTAGAATTAATTTTCTCCACAGGAGCTGGCGTGGGGCGATGGTTTGGATCTGTGCTGAGAACAGTGCTGATAACACAGGGATGTTCTGCTACTGCTGAGCAGCGCTTACACTGAGTCAAGGCCTTTTCTGCTCCTCACCCAACCCCACCAGTGAGGAGGCTGGGGGTGCACCAGGAATTGGGAGGGAACACAACGGGACAGCTGAC
>JBCJKH010026162.1:8756-28580 GCA_039877255.1 Loriculus beryllinus
ACTAGTACAGTAATCAATCTTTTGTCCCAAGGTGAGTTTGCGAGCCTCTTCAATATTCATGACAACTGCTGCCACAGTCCTTAGACATCTGGCACATCCTTTGCTCGCTTCATGCAGCTGTTTTGAAAAATACACCATTGCCATTCACTGTAACTGAAAACAGAGCATTTAGGGGTACTTAAGAGAGTTGTGAATACTGGGCTCAAGCAATCAGCAGCAAATTAAGGTTTAAACCAGCTTATTTTTTTGTTCACAATAAAGGTGCTGTAGGGTCTTGTTAGTTACATGTTGCTGAGTAGAAACATTGAAATGTAGGAGAAATGAAATAAAAAGCTGCATAAATGTCATTTAGGAATTTTAAATGTAATTTTCTTTCCTTGTTCTGCAAACAGTTATTCACAGCTCATAGATCTAGTACACTTAGACTGAACACTTCATTGAAAATCTCGTCTCTTCAGAAAACCTATATCCATTCTGATAAGGTTCAGCTCACTAATTTTAGCTTTTTTTTATTTTACTTTATTTCATTTATGTCCTGTTTTTAAGACTGAGAGTACATGGAGCAATAAAGCAAAGAGCATTTGTCAACAGCAAAAGCCTCAAAGACGTCCCTGCTCTGAACTTCTCAAATATCTGACTACGAATGATGACCCTCCTCAGACCAAACCAGCAGAGAACAGGAACAGCAGCAGAGAGAAATGCACCTCCAAAAGGAAGCCTCATCTGCAGTCTCAGACAAATCATCTGCAAGGTAAGTGTGGGACCACAGAACACAACATTGATACTAGCAGTTACACAGGGGAGCCGAAGTACCATGGCTGTGAATACCCTCGATACCTCTTATGTTCTTTGGATTAGTATTGTAAATCCAGCATGTCTTCTGCGTAGGGAGAATTTTGAAACAGTATAAGGAAGTTAGAATTAGTTAGCTAGATTTAGCTTTTAAACAGTTTAATCCTGTCTCCATTGCGCCTAGCCTCAGAAAAAGAATCTTGGGGAAAAAAGTTTAACAAATACCACATGTTAATATACTCAGCTAGCCGGAGATACTTATTCAGAGAGTACTGTACCACTAAGAACTCATTATACCCCTAAACAAGCTGGGCAGGCCAGTTCATTAGTGAGCTGCTTTCTTTTTTGCTAGGGTAAAACTGAAGGCATTGTTAACCTGCCACATAGTCCTTAAGAGACAATAAATAGTGCTCTCACTGCTACAGAGAAAGCAATAAATGTGTCATTCCTGTTAAAGCTAGGATGCTGGTTTGTAATTTTATTTTGTAAATAGTTGAAAGTTTAGCTGCTATCCTGATCCTTCTCTCTCTTTCTAGATTCTTTATGGACAAACCTAAACACTTGTGTTGACTTTTAGTATCCCTCAGCACATAAAGAATTGGTCTGTATTACAAGCAACATCTATGGCAGAGATGGAAGAACTTAAAGCCCCCTCTCTTGCTTTCTCTCCCCTTCTTCCCATGCCTGTTTTCCTAAGATAAAGGAAAGCTGTAAAAGCTTAGCAGCCCAAAGGGAGCTTTTTTTTAAGTTACTGTCACTTTAAAATATATCTACATACATATATTGGCCTGGCATCTAGAAGGCCAGGTGCCTATCTCAGTCACATCAGTGCAAATCCTGGATGACTTCACTAAAGCCAATAGGAGTTATCTGGCCGCAACAGAGATCAGCGTATGACCCTGAATATGTTTTTGTGATATTTTTAAAGCAACAATTGTATACGGTTTTTCATTTCCTTTCCTCCCTCCCTGCATTTTCAGCCTGATCAGATTTAATCTTTCCCTCTTTACTATGAAGTATAAGCAAACTTAATAAAAATTATCTTCCCTTCCCACCCTTCTTGCAGCTGTACATTCTGACATCCTAAGTATAGTTTTTCCCCATTGCGATCTTGAATTCTCTGAACAATGTTTATTGTGAGAAGGAAATCCGACTGCCCCTAGAGCTTTTTGGATGCCAACTGCCACTCCTTCTGGATGGCTTCAGCAGTCTGCTTCACAGCAAAATCCAGACTGAACTGTTTGTGTAAAACCGGTGTTTCTTACTACAGTGGTACTGAAACACAGACCTGCCAGAAGTTACAGGAGCTTTGTTAACACCGTTGGGTGTTACAGGGATACCTGATAAGGTATATCATGTATAAAATGCTATATGCACATGTATTACACACATACATAGAAGTATGTGCGCACACACATAAATACAAATCTTCCTATTCAGATCAGAACTGCATTTTTTCTCCAGCTGAGGCGACTTTATAGATTCAGTGCAAAGAAGCAGGGCACATTGGGTTATGGAAGCAGCACAGGAGAGGTGAGGGAAGACCAAAGGGACATATCACTAAATTACCACTATTTTAACAGATGACTGTGACTGTAGTGGTATTGCAGGTGAAATTGCAGGCAGAGGGAAATTACTCTCTTCTTTAACTCCTGCAATTTAATTTACAGGATTCTGAAATGTTGGGTTTTCATCAAATTTGCCTCATGCACCAATATATGACTTCAATATCAATGGATTTGCATATAATATAAATACAAGAATATCATGCTTTCAGCTTGGACAGTCAATTCATGCAGAATCAACCTTGCAAATTTAACTGATATTTGCAGACCTGCAGTCATTTGTTCATACATTTAATCGAAAGTACAAGAAAATTGGTTCCTTCTGTTTCAAAAAATAATCAGGGTCTCCTGTTTTCTTTCAAAGTTAGGGAAAGCTCAGGAAGGATAAGTCAAATGGTATTTTCCTTTAGGGTTGCAAACATATTGCAAACCCACGGGAATGTCCACAAACCCATTCATGCCAAAGATCATCTGTGGTTTTGTACTGAAATTTGCCCATGAGGAAACTTAGTTCTTTTGAACCTGAATGTTTTCAATTTACAGGGACAAGCAACTTCATGTGAACCCTTTTTAATAAGAAAAAAACACACCACAGTAGACTCTGAAACTAATAAACAGGCACCATGGAAAATGATAGCGTCTTGACTAAATATTTACACTCTCAATAGCTGTATGTGAGGATGACTCCTTTTGCAGGAATACTGTTTGATCAAGCCCTTGCCTAGCAATAGGAAAACTGATGGGTGTTTTGGTATGTGAATTTCTCAGTGGGAGAGCTCAGTGATATCTGCCGAAAATGAAGCAGTGTGAGATAATGCCTTGGTTCTGTGACCATCTGTAGCAGGTTTGCTCTGTACCTCAATGCTGCAGGATTTTATGTGTATTCTTATGTAGGACTATTCTCTGGGACTAATAAGAGCTAAACTGAGACTTATTAGAAGCTTAAATACCTCTTACACGTTCAACTTCCTTAGAAAGCCTGAATTGCTTAATCAATTTCTTCTCTATCCTCTAGAAAGAAGTGTAAGCTTTTGTATAAAACTTTATTCCAGCACCCTACTGTAATATCTGTCTATTTGTTTTTTTTAAGCCAGTTTTATCTCTAGGTAGCCAATGGCAAACATTCCTATCCCTAATGTATATAAAATATACACAGAAATGTGTCAGGTTACATTCGGTCTTGTGGCACTTGTTTTATGCACAAATTAGCAGCAGTGCTGGATCAGACAAATGACTCGTTTTGGTGCATCTCCTCACTCTGGCAGTGACTTCTGAGGAAGGTGAACCCGAGGTGAACACCTGAGCTTCCATTTCTAACTTCCATATGGGAAGGAGGAGAAACAATATGCAGCTCTTGAGAATTGAGTTAAATTTAAAAAAAATAAATGCGGTATTACTTCAGGAATGCTCTAGAGCTTATAAAAGTAATCAATTTGCATATAAAATCCTTTTAATGTTGATGGGAGCTTCAAGCCTGGAATGAATACGAAATAACGCAGTAGTGACACTCTGGACAAAAGATCTGCAGTGCAGGAGTGTTCAAGGGGAACATTTTGTCTTAAGTAATTAATCTGCCAAAGAGATCCCCTGCTGTTGCTCTTGGTACAACGCTCTCTGCGTTTAAACATCAATCTTACTTCTGAAAAGTAAAATTTGCAAGTAATATTATTTTAATTTTTAAACATTTCTCTGGCAATTAAAGGAATCTTAGCTGTATTACAGCATCCTAGTTCTTGGCTTGCTTTGGGAAAATACAAGTTTGCATGAATAAAAGCTACGAAGACGTGTATTTTTATAGCTAAGGCTTTGTTTTTTGTGTATGTTGGGATTGTAGTGCCGAGAGCTTCAACCCCAATTTAACCATCTGTGACTATGTCTGTGGCTTGTCATAGTTTGCAGGATAATTTGCAGAAATTTGGACTATAACTGGTTGGACTCTGGCCTCATAGAAACAACCTATTCTCAGTGCTATATATAAAATTGTATATTGTAGAAGTAAAATTAACTGAATATTCATAACGTTCTGTTACTTCATAGTTATTCTGCTGCTCCTGTTTCCAAACAAAACGTGAACTGTAGTTTAAATTAACTCTAAGAGAAATCACATTTTCACAGTGTATTCTGTAGAGTTCTTCATTGATTTTTAACTACTCTTGTTCTGAAAGGTTCTTGGCATTTGGGTTGTGTACTGCATTTCAGAGGCATAGTAATTGATGTAAATCATTGTTAAAATTTATGTGCCTTTTTGGTACCAGTAATAAGGAATCAAGATATGTCTCCTTACTTATCTAGCTAAGATAGATACACTGAAATGGCCATTGAACTGTCATCAGATCTCAGTCCTAACTGACTAACACAGGATTCCAGCTCCAAAATAAAAATAAATCTTTTTGGTATATGTTCTGGAGTGCTTAAATATTCCATAATCGCTTTCTTTTTCCCTTTAGCCAAACCAACAAGTTTATCGCTTCCATTGACGCCCGAGTCACCAAAGTAAGTATTAAAAAGTGCAAACAATTATAAAAGGGAGGGGGGTTCAATAGATTTTGGCTACAGCAACTCCATTTCAGCTTGTTTTTATAAATGTGCCCTGTCTTCCAGTGATCCCAAGGGTTCCCCATTTGAGAACAAGACTATTGAACAAACCTTAAGTGTGGAACTCTCTGGAACTGCAGGTGAGAAATGGGGTGTGCTGGCTTTTGCTTTAAGCATGGCTTGTGTGTGCATTTGTTCATTTTAATATACCACTTGTACACTGAGATCTCCAGGAGGTTGACTTCAATGCAGTTTAGCATTGACTATGCAGTTACCTGAGAAGGAATGTGTTTGAAAATATGGCTCCAAACCTGCACAAGAGAGCATAATTTCTTGAAAAATATGAATGAAACCATTTATCTGTTATACTTCCCCATTTCCCCATAGATTTGTGTACTGCTGAGCACCATCTTTCAAAAACAGACCCCACAGCACAGTGTAATAGATGTTACAGGTGGAAAAGTTATGTCATCCAGTCTGTCTCCAGGCCAGTCTAGGGCTGTACGTGACTGCATGTTTCAGTGCTTTGTCAATTCTAGATTAATATGTCACAAATAACAGCTTTCTCCTCTACCACTGAAAAACTATTCCACAGCTTAGAGGTAATTTTTTTAAATTGGTATTCACTTTATATTCTTGCTTCCTCTTCATTTCTTCCTTTAGCTTCACACAATCCCCCTTTATCCTCCTCCTCCTTTCAAATCCGCGGTGTTTGTACCTTTTGAAGATTTGTAGTTTTTTTTTATCATGTTCTGGTTTAGTTCATGCATCACCCATTGTGCTTATTTAATTCAGCAGCAATTCTTTCCACTAAAGCAAATTCTTTCAGACTCAGATCCTTTTTACTGCTTTCCTCTGAACTCTGTTTTTCCTCCATTTTCCTGAAGTGTCCAGAACTGAGCACAAGAGCACACGTTGAGATCCACCTGATCTATTGCCAAGACTATTTTCTTCCTCAGTTGTGTAACACTGAAAAATAAGTGATGTAGTTGGCACGTGTTTCTCACAAGATAACAATGGATTGTAAATCATGTGATCTCTAGCATTTTGGGAAGCATTGCAAAAATGCGTCTTCAGGTACCATAAATCAGCTTGGTGCCTCTGAATTCAGTGTAAGCTTTACACAGGGGCAGGCCCAAGCACTAGATTTGTGTATGTACTTCGAGCTTTCAGCTCCATACAGTCGTGATTTCACTTTTTCAGAAAATTCTTTACTAGTTCAGCATTAAAACATGCACACTGCCCTCTGCTATGTCCTGAAAAACTGCAGTCTTAATCATTCCTCTCGTGGCAAAAGGAAGCATCCTTGCAATACACGTTCTTTTCACAAATCCAACAGAAGCACGACAGAATTCACTGTATGCAGCAGGATAATCGCATTCAGTGCCAGCAGGTCTGAAGCATGGAGAAGCCTCTTTTATCATTAATGGAGAGCAGATCTGCACGAGGGTGCCCATTTGTAAGCACACTGGTAAGTCAGTGCTTCGTGCTGCCAACTGAAAGGGGCAGATGAGGTGACTACAGCAGACTGGTACAAGCAGCCGTTGGAATTGCTGAAGGGAGCAGTGTTTTCTCCCATCCAGAAAGTCAGCAGCCTGCTCCTTCCCATCAGCTGACTAGACAGAAAGTGGGAGTCGGTCTGACTTCTGAGTAGTCCTCTAGTATTGCCTCCATAATGGCAACATGAATGGTCATGGTGTTACCAGATTCATTCTGCTTTATCGTCTGTGCACAGAGAAGGAAACAGAACAGCTCTGTGGTTGTTTTAGAGAACTAGCACATTAAAAATGCACCAGAAGCTGTGAAACAGCACAACTGGACTAATACAAGAACAGGAATGTCCTGCTATAAAAATACAATTTGATGTTTTTGTTCCCTCTGGAAGTAAATAGAGTCTAGCTAGAAAATAAACTGATGATAATCAGGAGGGGTAAGAATTGATGGAGCGTGTCTGCCCCAGCTGGAGCTGGGGCATTGTTATCAAGCATAGCCACATGATGGTGGCCCTTGGACTTCGTGTTGCACTTGCTCTGGCCTTTGCAATGCCTAGTGAGGAAGTTTCAGGATATAGTACTTCATGGCTTGGTAGCTGTATTCATCTCTGCCTTCACAAATACAAGGATTTTATTTTTATACTCATATATATATATATATAAATCTCTAAAAACATGAGTACTGGTGCATGTCTTAACTTTTAAACTCATTTGTATTGCAGTAGTGTCTTGTGTCATGAGTCTGCTTTTGTTGGAAGCAGACAAGCCATAACAGAAACAACCTTGGGTACTGAAGAACTCAGAGCGTATGTGAGTAAATCATGGCAGAATTGGGACCTGCTTCAGTTAAAAAAAAAAAAAAAAAAAAAGAACACACAACAAAAATACCCCCTAACAACAACAAAAAAAGAATGGAAAACATAGTGGCAGTAGTGATTAATAACACCTTGGAGTTCCTTAGTGAGACCCTGGCAACTCCAAATTATATCCAGATAACCACATTGCTCATTGTCCTTATATAGGGCAGCTTGCACTGTACAAGCACTATTTATTATAATTTAAATAGGAGTTGCCTTGATCTTACTGCTGAATTGAAAAGACCATTAGAAGTGCTGCTTGCACTATCGAAGCACAAAGTATTTTAATATAAATAGCAGCTCCCTTGATCTCTTTCCTGAAAAAAACATTGGTTCCCTCACTGATGAATTAACTATAGAGTAGAAAAAGAAATAAATAAAAGCATTTCCCACATGAGCCATCAATCTTCGTCACACACACATTTTGAATTCATGTATCTAAAGTCAAACTGAAACCATTCTCTTGCTGATGCTATATCTTGCCTTACAATGGATTTGTTAGTAGTTGTGAATGTAACTTTGTCCTCCCTAAAACTGTCAAAACATTTATTTGTCAAATTACAAAGAACAAATATTTTTGTAAAGTGTTTTCAAGCCACACATAAGAATTCTTTGAATGCACTTTAAATAAGTGGCCTATGATAGAGGATTAAGTCCATTGCTGTCTACAATCCCAACTCCTGCAGCTGATTTCTAGTGCTATTCAAAGGAAAATGGACCAGGGCATCACAGTATGGAAGGAGCTCCAGGTGATCATAATGCAGTGGATGAAATTTCTGTGTAAGGCAGGTCTCATTTGGAGTAAGAGGATCACAAGAGGTCATTCTCCCTTTATTTCCGCAGCTAGCTGCATTGCCAGTGCCTTGCTAAGATGCTGTGGGCTTGAACCTGCCTAATGCCTTCCAGGAATGTGGGATGTTTCTGTGTCAGTGGAATACTTTTCCTCTTTGTTACCAGTCAGGTTGAGGGGGCACCTGAAGGCACAGGGACTAGGAGGATGACTCACCCTCTGGAGGTGGCTGTGTTAATCCCGGTGATTGAGGCATTCTTAGTGACTGTCTTAGATTTTCTGCCGAACTTCTGAATGCCAGAAGTTAGATGGTGTGGCTCCTGTACATTTGAAATTTATCTCTCGGTGTCTTTCTACACCTTCACTCCTAAATACTTGAAGCCATCATGTAAGTGCATGAAGTGAAATCACCAGCTTAAGACTCAGTCAGTAAGTGGAAGGCTATTTCCACCCTCTTATCTACAACAGGTGACCTGGTGAGAAGTCTCACTTGCACACAGATCCGTGTGATTTACCAGCACATAAAACTCCTCACTGGTCTTCCTTGCATGCAAACTTTTATTTCTCAAAAAAGATGCCAGAAAAGGCTTTATGAACACAATCAACTTGAATAATGATTTGGAATTCATAAGCATCCTTGAGGATACTTATATCCTGCTATTTGTCCACTTCTAGACCTGAGTTATCTCTTAGTTGTATGAACAAATACTTAAAACCTATCATATAAAAACTTGTTTGACCTCAGAATGTTTTCTGATAAAATGAGATGTGAGATGCTGAGAGTTGTCCAGAGGGAATAAAATCTAGTAAATATTTTCAGGCATCTGTGTATATTCTCTGGAGCACTGACAACAGGATTAAACTAAATACTCAACAAGCAATGTAGGTTTTTATTATATGATGGCTATTTAATTACATTTTTCTGGCTTTTGCAGTCTTGTGCCACACAAAAGCACTTCTGATTCTTTTACTGAATTGAGCTGTTATCTTGTGCTCAGTGTTTTAAGTGGCCTTAAATAATGTTTGCCTTGACAATCCATTTTCAAACTTCTGAGGTATGAAAGAATTAATTTTCAATGCCTCTGAAAATCTCAGTGCACATGTAGAAAGGTTCCAGGTCTGTGTTCTCCAAAGGACACTAATTCTCAGCCTCCTCAAAGCACAACAAATGTCATCTAACATTTAAATGCCAAAAGTTACAGTAGAGTTTTAGAAAGATCCATGGCTATGTAAAACAGCATTGCAAATCATTCCTAAAAAGTCAAGATGTCACATTTTTATGCAAAAGCACTCCCATAATTTTTGTTGGAGCTAAATGAATTACTAAAGTTTTGTTTTGTTTTTTGTGGAGTTTTGGAATATATGAAAAGCATTTCAGTCTCCCAGAGACTCGAAAGAAGTCTCCTGGCTAAGGCTGCAGAGTCGGCACACAGGCAAACACCTTTTGTTGCACAGGCTCGGGAAGGACGGTGCTGTTTCAGCAGCAGTGCTGCCAAATTGATGTGCACTGTTTTCAAGCGCAAGATCACTGAGTGAGTTCATAGTATGTAGACAGAGCAAGGCAGAGTGCAAACGTACCATTTACCAAAGCCATTCAATTAAAGAAAAGTCCCTACAAAGAAAATGGTTTTATAGCATGTCATGAAAAAATACTTGCCTTTTACTTTAAAAAGAAAAAAGACTGTTTAAGGGGGGTGATTGTAAAGTATGTACCACTTCTAACAGTTTTGCTGTGCAGAAGTACATAAGTGTGAGTGATGTAGAGGTACTTGTTTATTATAGAGCACATTTCAATGCAGTAATCATAAATATTGCTAAGGTTGTGCTCTGTTGAAATATGACCTACATACTCTTGATTGTTTGTGTTACGTGATTTGTCTGACACCCATTACATTCTGGGTAATGGCAGCCATTTGTTGCTGTGCACAGCAGGCTCTTTTGACAAAAGAAAATAGGCAGCAATAAAAAAGCTATAGTCTGAATTACATTCTGCACAGCGCTGCGCTGCCGAGAGTTTGTGCAAGTGTGTTAACAATGCTCTGAACTGCCTCTTGTCAGCCTTCAGCCCGTAATGGCCATCTGTCCTTCCATAAATCTGTCAAAACCTGCTAAGTTCAAGAGAGAGCACAGAATATACCTTGTACTGTCAACGCTAAAATGTACACATTGGCAGTGAAAGTGGCACATGTGAAATAATCCAACGGTGATAGAATATTATAATGCCATCGATGTGGGATCATGGTCCTCAGTGGAGATCACCAGGAATTAGTGTAAAGATGAACAAGTGTGCAGCCAGCTGGTTTTCTCAAAGTTCATGATGTGGAGATCGGGTCATGGGGCACGCTGAGCTCTGTAGACTCTGTAATGTTGACATGAACTCAAAGCTTCACTCCCTCCTGCATCCCCTGATAGAGGTTTGTTCAAAAGTTAAATGAACATTTTCCAACTTTCATCTGTTCCTACTTGCCTGTGTACTTCCTGCTTCTGCTGAAAACCAGGAAAAAAGCCAAAATGCAACGAGGAAGCCCTTTCTTAGGCTGTCTCCAGCAAAGTTCTGCCAGCAAGAGAAGTGCCAGTAAATTTAGCTCAGTCTGTACTTTTGTGAGGGCTTTTTTTTTTGGTAGGGCTTTTTATCTCCTGCTCTAAAGATTGTTGGAGTCCTTGTCAGGCTTCTGGAAATAGTTGTACTCTGTGTTTAGCTTGCTTCCTGCTAGAGCTAGCTTTAAAGAACTGAAAATGGAAACAATATTTTATCTTAAATATTGGATTATCTCTGGGGTTTCTTTGCCTGAAATTCTTAAATATGCATGTTCACTGTGGAGTGGTTGTATTTCTGCTTCATTCTCTCTAAAACTACATCCAAAAAATCAGTAATGAGCTCCAGAGCTGCTTCTCAGGGGCTGTATAATTTCTTGAATAAAAGTGACAGTTCTAAATTTTTTATCTAAAAAACAGTCTGCTTACTCAAATCCTTGTTGAATCTGAGCTCGAAATTTTGACTTGAAAATTACTATGGAGGAATTTTGAACAGGATTATTCGTTTTACCAAAAATTTACTTGGTAGTCAAAAATACTTGTTAGTGAGGAGGTGGGTAAGGTGTGAAATACACACTGTGAACTCAAGCTTGATTTTTGTGAGGGAAGAAAAAATTGAGGACTCAACTTAAAGGAGATAGTTTAACAGTGATGACTTTGCACAAAACTTTTTCGCTCTTAAAATCTGAGGTAACTAGAGTTTTAGGTGTCATTATTGTTGCCTTAGTTTCCCAAACTTTTTGTGACATTAGGCTCTTCACTATTTTTTCCAAGCATTCAGTCAAAATCAAGCCTCTCTTTCACATCAAGTATTCATGCTTTGGTACTTCTATCTTCCTTTTTCTGGAATAAATTCATTGCAGCTAATGCAATGAGACTCCCATTCTCCATTTATGCTCCTTAGGGAGCACTATGCATTGATGGACACTTTTCCTTCTTTACGCCAAAACACTATAAAACATGTTGCATTTGCATTTATCTGCTAAGCTCTGTTGCAGTACAAAACAAAATTCTATAGCCATGTTTGAAATACACATTTCCTATAATGTGCCTGCCCTCTCTTTTCATTCTTGCTAGTGAAAGCTCATTGCTTGGGCTAGACAAAGAAATCTATGGCAGCATCAGCCTCTGGAGTGTTTAAGGGTGGTCTAGATTTTCTAAAACTCCCTAATCTCAGTCTAATTTGTTAAATTTTAAGCACATATACTTCTAAATTACAATAGGATCAATTGAACAGAAGCAAATTTTTCAAACATAGCATACGAAGTATGCTTTCTGAAAAGTAAATATTTCCTGGACAATGTCTGCTGTTTGCTGTTACTCTGCCCTGATATCCTGGGTTATCCTCTTGTAAAGTCTGAAGCAATTCTGTGATTTCTACAGAAAATACTAAGAGTTACACTGTACCATTATAAAAATAATTGCAAGATGCTGTGTTCATTCCCAGGTTTATACTGGAATGTTCCTTTCTGGCATTTTGTCCTACCATAGTGATACGATCTTTTACAATTATGTGAACAATCCTGCCAGTTAGTGGCATCTTTAGCCTTTGAATACTTCTGTTTCATTTTGACTCCATACTTCCTGGCTCTCACTAATATTTAGTTCTAAATGCAATGATTCATTACAGTTGCAGTTGTCCTATTGTTCAGTCGGGTTTCAGTTGCAGAACCACATTTAGTTATGCTTGCAAGAATGTATTATCATTAAAACATTAGCAATGGTTTACTAAGTTAATGAACAGTAGAAACAAAGAGCCATTGCAGTTGAGTTGTGGAGTTGCTGTACTTCCTTGCTTTCAAGATCTGTGTCCTACTGAAGTGCCTTTGGTAGCACTCATTTTTCCCAGACTTGCTTTTATTCAGGTTCTTGTCTGCTAATTTCTGTAGGTTTTTGACAGTGCCAGTCTTTTTGCTTTTGATTTCTATATCAAAATCTTTTTGATTTTTTTTTTTTTTACGAGAAAAAAAAGAAGTCTTTTGGTTTTTATCCCTTGATCTTTTCTATGAGCTCTACAGAGAGTGAGGCGGATGTCATGGAGGCAGGGGAGGGACAGAAATGATGCTGAAGATTAACAGCAATGCATTAGTTCTGTTGCTATTGTTGCTACCAGACCTTTGGTGTCTCACATCTTTATTCCCACTATTAGCAGTGTTAAAGTGACATAGAACGGGTCTTGCATTGTATCATATGTTTTAAGAAGCACATAGCCGCCTTTGTAAATATTGCGAGTGCGTTTAAAAATATTCTGTTCCTCCTTTTTTTCCCCTTAGGCCTAACTCCACCTACAACCCCTCCTCATAAAGCCAACCAGGATAATCCTTTTAGGACTTCACCTAAGCCGAAGTCATCATGCAAGACTGGTGTACCACCTTCAAAAAAGCCTCGCTATAGTGAGTCTTCCAGTTCTCACGGAAATAACCCAATCAAGAAGGGTCCAGAACAGTCTGAGCTGTACGCACAGCTTAGCAAGACTACAGTATTGTCCGATGGACATGAGGAGAGAAAGACAAAACGGCCCAGTTTGCGGCTGTTTGGTGACCATGACTACTGTCAATCAGTGAATTCAAAATCGGAAATACACATTAAAATATCCCAGGAACTTCAGGACTCCAGACAACTAGAATTTAAGGATTCTTCACCTGGGTGGCAGTGTCAGATTTGTTGTTCTTTAGAACAAGACCAGTATTTCAAGAAAGAGACTTTACAGACAAGTAAGCAGGGATCCCATGGTAATAACAGAAAACAGCTCCAAGACCAGGAAATTCGGGCTGAACTGAATAAGCATTTTGGTCATCCTAGCCAAGCTGTTTTTGATGAAGAAGCAGATAAGACCAGAGAACTAAGGGACAGTGATTACAGTAATGAACAATTCTCCAAACTACCTATGTTTATAAATTCAGGACTAGCAATGGATGGTCTCTTGGATGACAGTGAAGACGAAAGTGATAAACTATGTTACCCTTGGGATGGGACACAAGCCTATTCATTATTTGATGTTTCGCCTTCTTGCTCTTCATTTAACTCTCCATGCAGAGATTCAGTGTCTCCACCCAAATCCTTATTTTCTCAAAGATCCCAAAGGACACGCCCTAGATCAAGGTCCTTTCCTCAACGCAGGTCTTGTTCCCGTTCTCCATATTCCCGATCGAGATCAAGGTCGCCCTGTAGTAGATCCTCTTCAAGGTATGGTACAGCAAATTCATGTATCGTCATCATAGCTAATACAAAGGAAAACAGCAAAAAACATAAAGCAGCTTGAAGGAAAGAAAGAAAGAAAACAAGAAACAACTTAATCCAGTGCAACTTGTTCTATTGCTCCTAAGCTGATTAACTCTGAAGGTTATAGGGTTGCTACAGAAACACTTGTTGCCATTATCCTTTAAATTTGCCAAGTTTATGCTTTCTGAGTGCAGCCTGTCAGGTCAGCAGCAGAGCAACTGGGGAGAGATGTACACAACTAACCTTTCCCATTATCTGTGAGCTGCCCAGTGCCAATCTGGCTGCAGTCCCTATCAGATGAAGTTGACAGTGGCTGACGCTCTGCTCTGTGTTAGCCTTAATAAGTAACATTACAGAAGGGGAGGAGGAGGGGGAAAGGGGCAGGGGGCAAGGGCTAAATCACCAGAGGCCTCTTAGTTGACTAGGAGATTGCAAACTGTCACTGGAAAATCTCACTGGTAACCTAGAAGAAATTGTAAGTTTGGAGAAGAGGTAGGAAATGGTGTCAATAGATTCAAACTGAATGACAGAGGTGAATTTGTTTCTTCCCGCAGATCTTGTTGCTATTATGAGTCCAGCCACTGTAGACACCGAGCATACAGAAGTTCTCCCTTACGTGCAAGATCGCGATCCAGATCACCGTACGGTCGCAGACCCAGGTAGTGCATCTTGCCAGCATTTGGTTTGCTTTGCAGCAGGTTCTCAAGAGATGATGAAGCATTCCAGAAATTGTATTACTAATTTTGCATTTACAAATGCAGGTGCTTGATTTAATGACTAAGTTGTGTTTCCTAGATATGACAGCTATGAGGAATATCAGCATGAAAGGCTGAAGAGGGAAGAATACCGCAAAGAGTATGAAAAACGGGAATCTGAAAGGGCCAAACAAAGGGAGAGACAGAGGCAGAAAGCAATTGTAAGCACTCTGAAGATAACTTTCATTTTGAAATAGATTTCTGTTTCTTTTCACAGATTTCTAAAGATAGAACTCAGATTTTATTTTCTTTGTTTTTTTATAAAAGAAAAAATAATGCAAAAATCTGCTTATATATTTCTGACTATTTTGAATTTTAGGCAAATACGTGTTTTGATAACAATTTGTGTTTTGGTGTTACAATACTAATTTTTTCAGGTTCTGTAAATTGCAATTCAACAATTCAGTGCAATGTCAACAGATACAAAAGGCTTAACTAGAAAGAGGTTTCATCCCAAGCAACAGACAATGAAAAGTGACCCGATTTCCTATACTGATCTATCAGTGAACCTCCATTTTATGTTATATATATTACCTACCAGAGTGCCACTCATCAATGTTTATTTTCTATATTTCTGGGGGTTTTTTGCATAAGCAGTGTAAGGAGTCAGCTTGCATACCAGTAACTGGTATTTCACAGTAGCTGTAGTTGTCTATATGGAGGGTACAGACACCAGAATGCAGAACTGGGATCCAAAGGCATGAGTTTAACTTTTTTTTTTCCCCTGTCAATGTCTCGGTTAATTTGTAAGTTATTTTTAGCAAAATAGATAGTCTGAAGACATGATGCGATTTTAAAATGTCATTAACACTGGCCCTTTCAAATGAATATGTATTATTTAATTATTTTGTTCATCAAAGTCATGTGTGAAACAACTGAAACACCTAAGGCGAAGGAAATACCCGTGTGGGAGTGAGCAACTCTCTGGGCTGTTGTAGCAGTAGGACAGAAGAATGACTACTAAATGGACAAATGGCTTTTGCCCCTTCAGAAACTGTGTGATGGTTTTGATAAATGTAAATCTGGACTCCTCTTGTAATTGCTGAGGCCATTTTGTGTCTCACCTTAACATTTTCCTCTTTGTTGTCTGTCCTGCTCTGTCCATTTTGTTGTACCTTCACTGCTGTTTTGGCTGTGCTCTGGCTATCGCATGAACTGGTGCAGACTGGTACACTTGATCTTTGTTTCCAGATTTTGCCTTAGTGTTATGTCCAGGGCTCACCAAAATGAATAGTTGTTTTTTTCCAGTGCCTTTAGTGGACTTTGTAGTAAAAGGTGATTTGTCACACACTCGTCAGCGTTTCTCCTAATACTTACACCCGCAGAACTGGGAGCATGTAGGGGCTGATGGAGACTGATGTAGTCTACAGGAATATGAAGTTCTGGAAGGCAATAGATACCTTTATTTTCTGTTGAGGGGTTTTTTTTCTGCTACTGTTGTTCTTACTGAGCTTCATCAAATCATTTCACTTTTCCCTGCTTCAGGTGCCCTATCTACAAAGTGTGGCTGATAGGTATATTTTGTAAAGCATGAGATTTAGAGCTGTAACATGCTCTGCTGTACTGATGTGAAACTCAGTGAAGGCAATGGAATTATTTTGCTTGGCTTCAGACAGGGCTATATTTAAGTCGATTGTTGCCATTTATTTTAAAATATCTGGCTTCCATCTGTTTAAAGATGTACGCTACCTTCCAGCAATTGTAACTTACACTGGCTGTTCTCTCTTAGATCTAACACAAATTAGAAATTCAAGTAGAACTCTGTCCTGGATGTATCTTGTTACTTCTCAATTACTGCACCTTACTGGTATAAATAAACATGAACCCTCCTGAGGAGGCAGAAAAATTGTTCTATTTGAAAATATACAAATACTTGGCAAGTAGCTGATCAAGAGAAAAAGTAAAAGGGAAGAAACTTAAGAAGCTGCAGATGTGCTGCATCATAGCTTCCTATGTTAAAAGTTTAGACATTTCAGAACCAAGGTTGAATTTATTTTATTTCTAAAGTGAGCATTGTTCTTATAATTAACTTCATTAATGAGATTATTTATTAATAAGTATAAATAAATCAGAACTAAAAAAAAAATATAAATAAACAGAACATGGTGAAAAATTAAAATCCAGTCACCTGGGGAAGACCTGAAGGAGATGTAGATGAAATCCTGTTAACTGCTTCATCCAAAGTCTATGAGCACTTTTACTTTAAAAATCTGTATTGCATCATGCCAGTTTATCCCCTGTTCAAATAAGTAGGGGTTAGAGGACAGAGAAGAAGGGAAAGCCCTGATCCCATGAAGTCAGTGATAAAACCTGTATTATTTCTGTAACATTCTCTGCTACTCTTTGTACTCTTTTTGGCTTATGAGTCTCATCTGTGTTACTCCTTTCTTGAGGGAGGAGCTCATTTACAGTCCAGCTACAAGAATCTTCTCTCTTTTTCCTTGAACTCTTTCTACAGTCCCATAAATTAAGATTCCTTTGCTCTCTGCATTGGGGAATTTTTTACTTTCTAGCCCATTCTTGTGCTGACAGAACTGGCTCAAGGCCACATACCTACAGATGCTGTTGAAAGGGTGGCCCAAGATCAGGCACTGCTAATGCCTACAGTGTTACACAGGGCAGGTGGCTTTTCTTCATGAGGAGCGCTGTGCTATGATCTCAGGAATTAGTTGTAGAAAGGATGCACAGTGGAAAGGGAACAGAAATTATGACTGAGCTAAAAGCCACCAGGTTATTACTGGCTCAATACCTAGGAATTAGTCTGTGTGTGACAGCAAGAGTGGAAAACCTAGGGAAAAGAAATGAGAAGAAAATTCTCATATTTTAATCTGTCAAAACCATATGTGAAGCAATGCCCTCTGATTGTGCAGACAGCTGGTATTTTGGCAGATGTGAAGACATAAGCAGAATGCTGAGGAGGCTTGTTTTAGAAGCCTATGTTCATGCTATGTAGCAGAGATATGTTTAACACCTGCTCCTTCACACACCACCTTTGCTGCAGTAGCTTCAGATAAGCTAGAAACCTGGGCTAGTATTTCCCTGTATGGATTCCTGAATTCCTCCCTAGGCTTACAGCTGTATAGAGGTGGCTTGACTTCAAAAAGTGCTGTGATATTCTTCTGCTCTTCCTTTTCTTCTTTTAGCCTCTCCAGTTACTGGAGATTTGGTGCCTTTTTTTGTGGATTGGGGTCTTGATTTTGAGCTGTCATGCTTGAAAAATATGGTCTGAGCTCACAAGATATTTTCCAGTTAGAGAGTAAGAAAAATATTTTTGTCATTCCTTCATTCATTCATTTATACTTCTGATTGTGATGCCTTTGCCAAAGAAATGTTAGCATAGTTTTGTTTGATCTTGACTTGATTTATTTCACTGGGTCCCTATTTTGTTTTAGAATGGGTCCTCACTGAACATAAGGATGGTCTGCCACCAAGACTTGCATAACTTGATAGTGCTAACCAGATCACAGCGGAGACACATTTGTTGTAAAACTCGAGGAACTGCGGGATAGAACAGTCTGCATAGTGCTTTGTAGAAACTGGGATCCAGCCCCCACCCAAGATTGAGGACCCCAGGAAATTTCTGAGTTACGCTGGCTTTTACTCCAGCAGCTAATTAGACCATACAGCAAATATTTTCCAAGACATGGAGTCAGAAATACAGATAGCACATTTCAGTTCTGGAGCCACCAGCTTGTACGTATCATATTGACATGGTACACCAGGGTTGGGAGGTTAATCTGTCTGATGGGCAGCCTCATGTTCTGTATCTCTGCTCCAAGGCCTCTCTGGCCATGATACTGATTTACAGTCACATCCTCCCTGCAGCTCATTTACTGTGTGCACTGGCTGCTGCCGGGAAATATAACCAAATCAGCTTTTATACCCGAGTAGAAAATTACTGTTAACATTACTACTTTTCATTTCTAAGTGCTGACAGCCTTCATGAGACAAGTATCAAGAGTCCCTGTCCCAGAGAGCTTACAGACCGAAGAAGATGAATGCACTGTGAGGCCACTGCATCAGAAAGACACACATGATTTCAAAGAAAATAAATAGCTCTACAACAGGAAGGCAGGAGAAAGGTGGTTTCATAAATGAGTGCTTGGCTTCTCTAAAGTCTAAAACCAGAGTCAGCCTGTAATGGAGTGCATTTCCACTAATGAAGCATCCAATGTACGTTGTATATTTAGTTTGGATTTTCCTGTTGTTGCTCATCTTGATGGCCTTGATCCCAGGCACTCTAGCTTTTCTGTATGAGTTGCTGAAAATGTATCAGATGATTACCTAAATCTTGAGATTTTCTGGTCCATCATTGTTTTTCTAGCAGCCGCTGTGGAGTGAGGCTAAACAGTTTCAGTCCTCAGTGAGCCTCACAGCAGCATTTGGGAATTTTGTGCAACTTTTTCTTTTTTTCCCAGTTTCACAATTCTTTTGCCATCTGTATTGGCCCACAGGTCAGACTTACTCTCTAATATAGAATCTAAAGAAAATTTTTCATGTTATGTCAGAATCTTAAGCTTTAATGGCTTTTTACATCCATAGCATTTATATCTTTTAAACTCTGTCCAGCCATTCTCACTGCATTTTCAAAATGGCATCTAGCCTTCAGTTCTGAGAATATAAATCTTCGTGGTTTTCTGCTGGGAGAGAATTCTACTTGGTATGGAAGGTAACAGGCATGGTGCTAGCAGAAGCAGCAGTGCCTTTGACAAGCACACGGCAGACCATTACTTTAAAATGCCTTAGGATTTCTTCTCTCAACTTCACATAAAGCATTACCTAGCTCTTGGAGAGCTAGGTGTACTCCACAGATGTGCAGACAAAAAGTGGTGGGGAAAACGGGAATGTCAGCACTATGCAGCATTATCCCTGCAGTGGCTGTCTTCAGTGCCCACAGACCCTGCTTAACAGCACCATGAGCAGGCAAAGCAAACAAGTATTGAGTGAAGAAACCTAGTCCAAAAAACATGCAAAAAACTAATACATCTGTAGTGGTCTGTGCTTTAGTTCTTTGTGAAATAAGAATGAGGAGAGGCTGTTCAGCCTGGAGAAGAGAAGGCTGCATGGAGACCTCATAGCAGCCTTTCAGTATCTGGAAAGGGGCCTGCAGGGATGCTGGGGAGGGACTCTTCATTAGGGACCATGGTGATAGGACAAGGGGTAATGGGTTAAAACTTAAACAGGGGAAATTAAGGTTAGATACAAGGAAGAAGTTCTTTACTGTGAGGGTGGTGAGGCACTGGAATGGGTTGCCCAAGGAAGTTGTGAGTGCTCCATCCC
>JBCJKH010026165.1:5978-16818 GCA_039877255.1 Loriculus beryllinus
TTTCTTTTTCTTTTTCTTTTTCTTTTTCTTTTTCTTTTTCTTTTTCTTTTTCTTTTTCTTTTTCTTTTTCTTTTTTTACTATCCTCCTGCATTAGAGCTAGATGTAGAAGCAGAAAAGCAGACATTGGGAAGAATAAGTGTATTCTCAAATTGTTATTTAAAAACATTTCATAGGATTGTTTGTAAGCTTGTAACTGATTCCTTGTTCTAAGTTGGGATAAGATAGAAAGGGCTGAGACTGGTAATTACCACTGTTTTGGTTTGGTTGGTTGAATGAAATTTTTTTTCCCCCTAAAATGGTCCTCACTGGTTTAAAGGACTAGGCTATAAAATCATGGTAAATAAAAGCTATACACCTGTCATTACACTGAGTAGATTGCAATATTTAAGAATCTAAGTAAGTTTACATATTCAGAGTCCTACATATGTGATAAGATCCTTGCCTATCAAAAAGCCTACTTCTGACTTCTGTTCCTGTCACTTATTCGTGCAGTGAATTCCCTTTAGAAATATCTTCTTTTTTTTTTTTTTTTTTCTGTAAATGCAACTTTAGTTTCACGTCCTTGATTTGCCATAGCAGAAGCGGCAGAAATGAGATTGTTTATTGTAAGGAGAGTGCTGAGTTAATCCAACTAATGTGTTAAATGGTTGTATCCGAAACAGAAAGCTGTAAATCCAGAAGCAGTTTTTTAAATTATGCCACTAAATTAGTTCAAAATTTAGTTTTGATTCTGTACCAAGATAATTCCACACTACCCAAATATATAGAACTGCTGAAGACAAAATAACAGCTGACAGTAGTAGCTACTTCATCACAGTCATGAAGATTCCTTTGATGTTTATTATCTGAGATCTATAAACTGCCTGGTTCTTTAAATGCATGGCCTTGATGCCCAGGATATTTTCTGTTTCATTGTTTAATTATTGACTGTATCTATGTGTCTGTGGGTGGGTCACATTAATGTGGAGCTAATTTAAGGGATTATTAAAAAGCATTCTGTTGTATCACTGGATTGTATTTTGATAATACATTTAGTATATTCATGCCTGTGTCAGAATGTCAACATGGAGCTTAAAAGAAACCAACAGGTGTGTCGCTCGTGCTAGTCTTCTTATCACTTAAGGTCCCGTGAGCAGAAGTGGGTCAGCTGTGTTGCAAAAGGTGATTTTTCATTTAGCTTTCAGGTGTGAGAACAAAATATACCAGCTTTGAAATGTCCAGGCTTTCGTCTCTTGGAAGGCAGACCATGCTTTTCACATTTGGCTGGCATTCAAGCTTCTATTGTATATACAAATAAAATAGAAGCTATCTGAACTGATTTTTTTTATGAGAAGTGATTGCAGGACTGGAGGTGTGGCAGCATTATTTGATTTTAAATCTGCACCGGTGGTTGGCACACTCTGTTGCATTTAAAGTCTCTTTCTTGTACTACTGGCTGTGGTGTATATGCACTTCCTCTTGTTTTATTCTTAGCCTCCCTCTTCTGTTTTGTGTTTAGAGATATTCTTCAGGAATAGGTGAACCTGCTCAGGCAAATATGAACTACCACATCCTGAGAACAGCATTTTCTGACATTCAAATATAGCATGAAATAAATATGGGGTTTGGTTGGTTTTGGTTTGGGTTGTTTGGTTTTTTTGTTTTCATATTTTGGATCAAATTGTAAGAGAAAGCACAAACAAAAAAATATTTTGAGATATTTAGTTCTGCATACAAATAGAGAAATCCTGAAAACTCACTTTATTTTTAATTCATGGATGTTCATGCAGTTTTTGACACTCAAAGATTCAGTTAAGATTTTGTTAGAAACTAGGCTTTAGAGTTCTTGTGGAAACGTAACTGAACTGAACCATATATACTGAACCACATATCCCATATATGAACAATGTTTAATGTTCCAAAGGACTGTACATTATTTTATCTCCTCTCACCTCTCATTGAGCAAAGACAGCGGAATAAACTCTCTTGCTCCTTTCATCATTTTTATCTCTTTGACTTCTCTTTATACAAATACAGAATGTCTTGTGATATTTAAAGTCTTGCACAATTGGACCATACCCTTCATCTCCAGGATAGTTTTTATACAAGAATCAGGAAGGAGAAGCCAACATAATGAAGGCTTCCTATGTATGTATATAACTAGGTGTCATCTGACAGATAATATTTTGTATAGACATTTTCTGTATTTTTAATTGTCAGTGTTTGCCTGCATCTGTATATTAATCTTTCTCTTTCTGTTGTATCAATATTAATCTAGCTTATTTCTTTCCATCTACAAATTTGGTTTTACCTGCAGGTCTTCACTTCCTGGCTTCTTTTATACTGTCATCTGTTTTCAGTGACCCATCAGCCCTCCAGCCTTGCCAATAACTTTTCTGTTTTGGTATCCCTCCTATAAGGCTTTATAAACCCCATTTCAATCCCACTTTCATTCCAGTAAAACCCACTTTCACTCTAGTGTTTATAGGAAGAAGATAAAAGAATATTTCAAATCGCAGGTTCTCTCACTAATACCTCTAAAACAATAACCAATATATTGTCTTTTACATCAAAGTTCATTTGCATCACTCCTTAACAGAAAAGTATTGCTTTCAGTAGAAGCAATAATAGTGTTGATCTCTCCAACACATGATTTTGGAGAGTGTCCTTCCACATTCTGTGAAACATTTGTCTTCTTAATAATGTAGTAACATTTCTAGGAATATAAAAATCTTAAAAACAATCACTCAAACCTTAAATATAATACAGTGCATAGCATTTGTTTCTTCAACTCCCTTGACTCTGCTGTGAATGGGCCCATTGCCATGTAGGGAATTCCAGCATCAGAGACCACATTCTCCAAAGCAGAAGAAATGATGCACACACCACCTTATTAAAAGATAAATTTCTTTAGCTGAGAGTCTGTTTTGTGTGCCTATATTTTTCTAAGACAGGAGTGTTTCTTTTTGAGAACTGATTCTTTATCTCTCCAAAATCTGCAACATGCATGTTTTTTTAAGGTATAAATAAAATTGATTATAACAAAATTCCTATATTTCTGTGGTATAACTCTTCCCAGTCATTTAATTAAGTTAAAATAATAGAACAGATAAACAGTAATACTAGACCTGTGTTATTCATAAGCAGCTATATTGGCTTATTGTTGAAATGTTGGTCATTTTTGCAAGACAGCTTTCAAGATGCATCATTAACTTCTGATGGGAAGACTGGGAGGTGTTCTGACACAGTTCTGTTCTGATGGTACTGAAAAGATGAATTAAAAGATGAAGATGTTTCCAGCTGTCCAAATAGAGTTTGGAGTTCCCTGGTTGACTAGTAAAGCAATTATTTTGTAATAGTTTTCAAAACTCACATAGCTGATAAATTCTTTCAATCTGCAGGAGCAATTTCATGCTCAACATGTAAATTAATGAGAACTGTTATTTCATATTTCCCATTCACATACAAGAGGGGAGCCTCATGATGCAGAGGAAAGATTTCAGTGTAAGCTTCATTAAAAAAAACCTGTAATTTTCATTTGATACCACTTTTTCACTGCAAGTATGTGGCTTCTTATTTTTTGCCTCAACTTCAGACTTACTAGCAAAAACTTCCTCAAATCCAATGTGGCACTGGAGCCTTGAAAGAGCTGGTAAGTTGGGGATCCATGTCTCTGAATTCAGCTGAAGAAAATGTCATGAAATGTCAGGTTCTCAGCAGACTGGCTATATGCTATAATGGAACGGTTTTTTTTTACTAGATGTCTGGCAAATTTATCTGTTGAAGAGAAACGCATCTTGTGATTGAAGCTGTAGCCTCACAGCAGGCTGAGCAGGACTTCAGAATAAATTGAGTTGCTGAGCATGCATTTATTTTTATGCTCTGTGTGATTAAGTTGCTCCTAAATAAAGAACACAGCAATTAATCTGACAGAGAGGAAACAATTTACAGTACCTTTTTCTAATAGTTACACATGTACACAGCTACCCACTACAAATTGTCTCCTTGCAAGGACGAGTCACAGGGAAGAATAAGACCTTGACCCTGACATCCTCTGCTTGAACTTTTCCTGGCATGGTACTGCAGACTTCAGCACAGAGCCATTTCCCATCCATCTTGTTTGCTCTTCAGCTGCCACCTCATTGCTTTTTCAGCTGCAGAAATGAAGGATGCTGTTTCTGACGTGTGTTGGGGCAGGTGGGTTACACTGTGTGCCTCTTATGCTGATGAAGAATTGCTAGCAGTTTCTCTAGATCAATAATGGGAAGTGAGGTAGGAGAAGGCTAGAGAATTTATAGTTTGAAGAAAAGAAATTAAGAAATGCCTTTTTTTATTTTTTTAATTTTATTTTTTCCTCTCAATTGAGGTAGTAAAGCTTGTGTTTTAGCATCAGAAGAAAGGGCTCTTTGATGTTTTTTCCACTGACATATGACCATGCACACTGCTTTCTGTGTTTCACATAGCTAAACAGTTTGATTTAGAAAGTGAAAATTGTGATTGTCTGATCTGGATTAAATCCCAAATTGAAACTTGCTTATTGTTTTGAAAATAGGAGAATCCCCTAAAGATTCCCTGCCAAAAAGCCATGAATGATGGCATACCCACAGTATTTTGTGAGTTTGGGGAGAGCCTTTTGGTTTACCTGACTTTTCTAATGTAAGGAATATCCAAGAGAAGGTTTTTTGTGGTTATCAGCTCTTTTGGGCTGTCTGTAAGATATACAGGGGTGAGTATGACAGGCATACAAATAATGAGGCACATCATTTCCTATATATAGATCTACTAGCATGACAGCAGCCCAGAGTGTGAAAAACAAAACTGGTTAAGAATGCCTGTTTCTAAAATTTAACAATCCCTGAAGTTTAATGAGGTAACCTGTGGGAAGAAAAAGAAAGTATTCCAGTTCCACTTCTGCTTCCTACACATAATGGCAGGACTGCTTTTTTTTATTGAGGCAAAACCGTTTGTTTATGCTAAATAACTTTTATGAAGGTGAAAACACAGAAAGTATCTTCTCTCCCTTCTAGGGTGTTTGCAGCTTTAATTGTGCAGGAGGCTCTCAGAATTCTATTTTCATACTTTATTACAAACCTTTCTCTTATGACACATCCTAATGTTTCCATTTCTTCTGTAGTTCTGAAATGAAACAATGACTTTAATACTGCTGGGTGCCACTGTTTTGCAGCTTTGGTCAGTACCGATTTTATGTCTCTGTGGTTAGTTAGCTTGTAGTTCTTTTCACATCCTCTTTTCCTGCTTTGCTGGCTGTTGCTTTCTCATTCCCTATGTACTCTGCTTTGATCTAAGTTAGTTGCTGTCAGATATGTGCGTAACAGTTTTAAGAACAATGACAAACTCAATTTTTCTACTTACTTTTCATCACAGGTGGCCCCTATGCTGGTCTCTGTATTCTGATAAAAAACAATAAAAAAATACCCCTAAAACGATTGAATATTGCTAAGCTAGTGGACCTCGTTACCTACTTTGTGCTACAATTTCCCCTGCCCATTTAATGTCCTGATGATTGCATAGCATAATAATCAAACAAAACATGCATTTTTCTGGTGGCCCACAAACGTGTTCCTTGGAAAAGAGTATGTATTTCTATTTGAAATGGAAATTTAAAATTTATAGTGTGTCTTTGTTGGTGGTGTTATTTTTTTTCCTCAGTATCTCTCCTTCTTCTTCCTCCAGTGTTCCTCTATTTGGGATTTGTTGATTCCTTTGTTTACCACCTCAGCCAGAGCAGGCATAGCTGGGCTGGAGCACCAGCTGGTTTGGAATGACCTATGTCATAAAACAGAGTGAGATAGTATCCTTTAGTAGGTTTTAATGCTTTGTAGCTACCAAGATGGGTGTAGTAGCAAGAACAACAAAAATCAGTCTTCTCACCCTGCTGTTTCCTCAACTCACTGTTCAGTTAGCACTTTTTTCACATCTCTAAAGTTAGATGTGAGTGGAGTTGTCATCCCTACATTGCTCTGTTCCAGCCCATCTAACCTACTTTTCCCCTTTGAGACTCCTTTGCATTTTTAATCAATGAGAATTGATTCCAGATTAAATATAGCTGCGATGCTCAAGATAGATAAACAAGCAGCCAAGGGTAAACCATATATGTTTGAGCTTTCTGTATGGATTTCACTGTCACGATCACTTGAAACAAAGACCATTGGACTTTTATCTGAAAAATAGGACTCAGGAAATGGACTTGAAAGGAACTGTGGTCAGAAACAGATCATCTGATGAATTAAATATCCAGTTGCTTGATGAACTAAAACCTGTTACACCAGGAAATGAATGAAAACGTCTATGTTAACGGGATTATAAACCAGTTTTACCAATCATCTGGTCATTTGTAAAAGGAAACAAAGAACTAAGCAATATGGTCAGAACCTTCTTTAGTAGTTTTACATTTTTTCAGGAATTCACATTCAGCTGTTGTGTAACAGCATACATGTAAATCTCTTTGGTTTAGTGGCAGACACATTCTTATAATACTTTTTTTTTTTTTAATGATATAACTCACAAGCCATGAAGTTTTCTTTGAAACAGAACTTCGTATTCAATCCTAAGTTTGGTATGATGTGGGTTCTCATGCAATTCTGTTTTAAAGGAAATTTTATGGTATGTATTTATACAGCCCTTTCTTCTAATTTTGTGGCAGTGTTTGATGACATTCTCAGAACTCAGAGCCACCTTCACTTTCATCACAGGAAAAAACTACAAGTCTGAATTCCTAATATTTCCATTCATCTCTTCTAATGAGCAGTTAGAGGCAGATACTGTTGCACTGGCTTTAATAACATATTTACTACATAAAATATTGTTTGCATGGAGCAATACTTTTGCAGTGTAAGTCACCAGTTCTTCAGCTTGTGTGTCTGTGATTCTGGTACAAATAAAACTTCAGTTTGTAAGGGCAGCTTTTATATATTTTTGTGCATTGGCCCAGCAAAACTGTGGGGAAGTCTATAAAATTTCTTTCTGCTATCTTCTGTGTGAATAGTGGCCTATGTCTTTTCCCCTGCTTTTATACTGCACCCTGATTTTTCTACATATACTGTCAAAGAGCTGTCTTTCATCTCTGCTGCATCTTGGAGTTTATATTTAGCATCTCTGCACATAAACATATCCTGTTCTTTGCCATCCTTGAACACCCACAACAAACTTCCTCTGCCTTTGTCACTGTCAAGTTTCTTCAAACAACCACTAGCTATTTAAGACACTTTTAAAATGTATTTTTGCACAACCTGACAAAGCTCCCACTTGCTCTATTTCTCATTAAGATTTTCCCACAGGTTTGGTTTGATTTAATTTTTTTTTTTTTAACTCTGATAATTGATGAAGCAAATTCTGCCTTTCCTCTTTGCTCTCCCTCTGCTCCATTGACACAGTGTGCAAGTGTGGTACTGCCTTGGTGATAGATCTGTCTCCCTGGTAATCCACTAGAGTTATGGACGTAGAATAGAATGGCAATGTGAAGGAAAAGCTAAAAGATGCCTAGTGCCTGGTGTTACTACAGGTACGTGAAAATATTCAGGTATTCAACAGATGAAACACAGAAGCACATCCTAGGCTTCTGTTTTGGTGAGATGGCAGCTATGTTACGAAGACTGGCTCAATTGAATGTCCTATTCTCCATTGTCTGAAGGAAAAAAACACTGGTAAAAAACAGAAGGCAGAAAACTCATAATCTTAGTCAGAATACTGCTTTGCTATTGTACTTAATTCTGTGGGGCATTTAGAACATCTGATGTTGTCCCAGGACTCTTTCAGATGAATACTTGTTTCCATACCATGACTGTCCAGTGTACTTCTGCAATAACATCAGTGTAGCTGAGCAGCTCTATTCATCTGTGCTGCTTAACTGCTTAACCAAGACCTGAAGATAGGAAGAGTAACACAGTACTTTCATTTTCAGAAGTTTTCTCTGGGAGCGAGGGAGCTGGAATGAGGTAGGATTTTTCTCTTTAAATTTGTGCATGCTTTTACTTTATGATACCTTAATAAGATGCATAGTTCTTGCAGCCTGGCATGACTAAAAGTTATCTGAGTGGCCCAAGTACTTCATATTTTTTCCTTAGAAGCTACCTCACCTTTTGTTTCACTGCTCTCCTGAGTTTCTAAAATGTCATGTTATTCAGCCTTTTTCACACTCCTGGCCAACTCATCAGCACAGTTATTATCCAACTTCTAGAGCTCATTTACTTAACACCTCATTAAAAAAATATGTTTGGCTCATCTCCTCTCATGCTTTTCACTTGTCAACAAATCTTCTTTTTTCCCCTTTCACATGCAGTCCTTTTGGTGCTTAGTATTTGTCATTAGTTTTTACCCTCAAGCTCTTACTATCTCATCTACATTATATACCACTGCCTTTTTAGTTTTCAGCATATATCTCTTCCGTCTACATAGAGAATTTTTTCTTCTTGTTTATCCTTGAGTCTGAATGCTAAAACCAAGGCATAATAACATATTCAAATATATCCTTTGCCATGGTTATATATGAAAAAAAGGCATATTTTTATAAATATATTGCTATTGCATTCTTATAGCTACCAGAAACTTTTTGGTTGAACTTTCCTGTAGAAATTATTTTCTTGCTTGGCTAAATTATTCAATATTTCTTTAAAAAGAATCTATAATTATTTCTGAAGGAAGCTTCTTAAAAGTAATCTTGAAAACAAAGATGCAGACTGTTGTGGAGATTTTTGGGAGGGTGGTTTGGGGATTTGCTTGAGGGTTTTTTTGTTTTGTTTTTTTACTGTGAAGGAGTTAAAATCAAAAAGTTAGCAGATAATTGTTCTAATTTTTTTCCTCAACAGAAAATAATTAGGATTCAATGATAGGGAATGCGCAATCCTGGTAAATATCTTTTTTAGCTGCATTTGTGTCCTTCACTGCACTTCTTTATAACTTTACTATACTCTGCAAAGAGACGTTTAACCTGAACTGTTCTTGAAACTGATGATAAGCCTACTGATGGGAGTAGGAAATTAATGATTTTTTTTTTTTTTCTGACTTCTGGAGAAAAATGGGAAAGTGAATAAAAAGTGACTTTAAAAATATTTAACTGTTACATGATTTGTTCTGTACCATGATTGTTTGGTTTTTCCCCTATACATAAACCAAGGACTGTAGTTTTGGGAAACAGCAGTGTGCATTAACAACAGGTAAATGCTAACTTTGGGAAGCTGACCACTGTATGCATGAGTAACCAGAAAAATAGCAATGATGTCTGTGGCTGTCATGTGGACAGAAGACCAACAAGTTTTCTGAAAAATTGGAATTTCTTGGTACCGGGCAATGTTCAATGAGTATTGCTAATAATTTATCTCACTGCTAGCAGCTGGAAACCTAAAGAAATTACTCCCTATCCCCCAAATATCAGTGATAGATTTCAAAGATTGCAAGGGCATAGAAAACACAATTGAGCATCGCAGGGCTAGATAAGAAAAATCATAAAATCCCAAGAATACTTCAAAGTATTTTCAAAGAGGTCCAAGGCTTCAATAAGCTTAATATTCTAGTGGCTTCTTTGGTTCCTCCGGTACTTGGAATAGCAAACATTTTTATGCAGGCCGCTTGCATTTCAAAGAGATACCTTAAACGTTTCTGAATTTATTTATTTCACTGAAATGTGAAAGCTGTGAGATTCTAGACACAGACTAGAGTCCTGAATCAAACTACTGAATTCTTAGGAAAATTTTCCTGCAGAATCAGCTTAGCCAAGGGCAGTTATGAAGACAGTGGTTTTCCTGCTGATGCTGTTGTGAACCTCAATTGCAAGTTCAGGCTATTCTCTACCATTAGCCTGAGCAACACAGAGCTGCTCTTGCGTATACATAGGAATGAGAAATGAGGAGGAAGAACTACCATAGTACACTCTATACATCTGCTGCAGCTTTCTTCTTTTTCTGTCTGAATTTTGGCTAGAACTGAAAATCTGGTATTCATTTTCAACACTTGGGAGAAAGGACAGCACAGACAATCTGACCCCAAGGGGTAGATTCTTCCGTGATTTTTCACCTCATAGACTGTTATGCTTACAGGTCCTGAAAAAGAAAACACCTAGAAAAGCAGGAAGTCACCAAGCAAACGGTGCTTGGAGGAAAAAACCTTATGTCACCATAGTCAAACCAACATGCTTGGAACCCATTGTGAAATCTCCATAATATCTGAAAGCAGAATATGATAGTATGGTTATGACAACACAAGTGTGTCTTTAGATAATTTCCTGTCATATTTAAAAAGTGAAGAATATGAAAAAGATGAATCCTACAGGTTGACAATCTATTGAAGACAAGAGTTTGTTTCTCTTTCTTGTTTTCTTTTAAAAAAAAAGCCCTTAAGATGGCTAATGACTCAACTCATGCTTAGGGGACTGTTAGCTGCACCAGCTCTAACATTCATTACTATAACTATGCTGGGGTGATAAAAGAGAAGACAAAAACATATTAGCGTAGCAAATGTCTCAGGGGCTGAACTGCTTTTTTCTTTCCCTGCCTTGCTCGAGTGGGAGCTACAAAGTACTATATTGCTACCATTATCATCACCTCTTTCCATAGCTCCCATTATTCATAGGAGGACAGCTAGGGTTGATTCCGTGTGCCTTGTGTAAGGAACCCTACTATTTATCCCTTACAGTTCTCTAGACTGAGTTGTAACAAATGGTTTAGCGAAAGAGTCTATTTCATCTCCATGAGTTACAGATTTGTCTTTGAGTTGTCCTTGTATTTTCTAGTGCAATTTTATGTACAACGTGAGCAAGATTTTTGGGCAGCCTTGCAAGCATAAAATGAAACAGCTTTTTTTTTTTTTTTTTTTTTTTTGGAAGATTTAAAAAAAAAAAAGGGGAAA
>JBCJKH010026166.1:0-13367 GCA_039877255.1 Loriculus beryllinus
CTTTCGTTACCATCAAAATCAGAAGCAGCAAGTTTGTAGGTTCTGTAATCTACAAAAAGGACTTCTCAACATCATAAATACTGCAAGTTTTTTATTATTATTCCAAAAGGGTTTGCTTTCTTCTTGTGAACCTTACCTGATTTGACTCATTTCTCAGAGTTCTAGTTTGGACTTAATGCACTGACAAAGTTTTTTATACTACCAAGTTAAAAAAGCTAAACCAAAAAAGTATTATGCCTGTGTCACCACTTTATACCTTTTACGTAATTTTAAAAGCTTGCTGATTTTTTGTAATTTTGATACAAAATTGTAATTGACATCAAATGAAAATGTTTACCTTCATTTATATTATTTAAATGTGAACTATTAAATATGTTAAAAATGAAAATTGACCTTAAAGAAATGTTTTCTCTTAAATCTATCTATACTAAGGATCACTGCTCAAAGTTATCTCAAACATTCAAAGAAGCACTCACTGTTTGCCTAAAGGGCAAACTTCCTCACCTATTAAGTTAAAAAAAAAAAAAAATCCTCCAGTAAATTCTTTTTATGGAAGGAAAAAAAATAATTAAACAAGAAGTAGATTTTACAATAATATCCTGCATGGAACTACACAGAGAATGAAACCATATCATCAGATGAGTTAAGTAAGGAAGACATTATTTTATATTTAAAACACTAACATGCTTCCCAAAAGTAAAAATTAAAGATCCAGAAATGACCATTTTACTACATAAATAAAATTGTCTATATTTGAACTAAAAAATTTTCATCTGTTGGAAACTGCAGTGTCAATTCCATTCCTAGTTATTTCCTGGGTCATGAAGATTCTGAAAACACAGAATTTAATTCACAGGCCTTGCAATTTCTTTTGTTTGGTCAAATTTTAAATTTGCCATCAGGATGCATCAGACATCAAATATTTCTCTTTTTCAAAGTAGCCACCAACAATCTTCAAACACATATAAAATTAACAAAAGTTTACTTTGCTAAACATTCTTAAGCTTTACTAGACATATTAAGGAGAGAAAAGGTTTGTGATATTTTTCCTTCATCATCAGCAATAACGTCATTATGGCTATTTAAAAAAGTTGCTGTGCTGCAGTTATTGTGACACGTGGGACTGAAATTTCCATTACAATGCACCAAGTTCGCCTCCGGTCCTGGAGACTGTGGGTATTATTTTTTTAAATGTTAATTTTTATATTATTTTTACTTTATATGTAGAAATCTGACAGCACTTAAATTTTAATAATTCAGGAGCTTAATCCAGGATTTCTTTCAAAGCTTAAAATTCCCTGTAAAGCCAAATTCCTTGATGTGCAAGAAACACAGAATTAAACCCTAGGTAGCTGGATCCAAGCTTTGTTTTATCAGCCAAGAAACAAAGTTCTCCTGACTTAAAGTACTGCACATAACATTACTAAGATAAGGATTTAATTCCCTAAGCCAGGCCCTGATCCTTTAATGAGCTGAGGGTAGGCTCACACACATGCACACTGCTGGAGTCACAGACTCCACCTGCAATAAACTCCAACATTGGCTAGATTTCCCTATTTCCCCTAGACCTCACCAGGAGAGAAAGCCATCCTTTACGCTGTCATTTCATTATATTTTAGGACCCCTTAAAAAGCGTTTATTCTGCAACCTTTGAATTCAACAGGATTAGGATAGTATGAGAAACGGGCTCTTTTAATTTGATTTATATTATTAATTTAAAAGTAAGAATAACTAAAAAGCACAGATTGTGAGATTTGTAAATATTTTTGTTTCTAATAGACATCAACATTATCATAACTCAAAAATGGTTATCAGATGATGATGTATTCATCTGAAAAGAGACAACTTTATTCTACTGATGTACCAATCTGCAATATTAAGGAAATTCTCTAAACAATAAGATATTTCGGGGTTATGCTTTCCCTACCCTTTTTGCAACATTTACCTGTCTTCACTAGGAGTTCTTTCCACCAAAACATTTTCATTCAAATCAATACACTTTAAAAAACAATTTATTTCAAGAAAACAGAAGTTTGATGAAAAAATATATCAATGAAACTCTGCAATGTTATTTCAAAGATCCTCAGTTTACTTTAAAATTTCAAAAAGAATTTCAGTTCTTTATTAACAAAACTACTCCCAGTACTGTATTTTAGGAAACCTAAATCACTGAGTTCCTTAGTTATACTTTTTACATGTCCTTTTTATGATGTCAATGACACATCTCAAAATATAAGATATATCACATTAAGACTCTTCCTGCAAAATATTTACATGAAAGATAATACATTTTAAAGCTTGCACAACCATTCTGCATTCATCACACTATAAAACAGTCATAAAATACAAAAACACTAGTGATGTGGCGAATTTATTTTATATATATAAAAATTAACAATACCTTTGTATTTTTTGGAAAAGTATAAAACAGCATAAAAGAAATGCTAAGAAATAAAATTATATTTGTAAATTCTTCTGTAATTTAATATCTTGACAGTCCAACTCTACCTTTTTTCTTTAAAAGAAAATAGTGTTTATTATAGAAAATAAGACTCATTTAGTAGCATTGCATATAGCAGATATCACAAATTATTTACAAGCAGATCATTTTATGGATCTCCCATTGTTCTGGCAATACAATGTGATGATCCTCACTACTTCATTTCATTAATTCATCACTTTATGGAAACCCATTTGGCTACAAAAAAAGCATCTACCCACTGTGGCGTGCTTAATTTTGACAACTTTCCTAATCTAATACATAGAAACATTGGAAAAAAAAAATATCCTTCACTTTTAAAATGGCTTGTGAAGACACAGACGTGAAATTCATGCTTACTTTTGGTTCACAGAGGAACAAACTGCTGGCAGGACACATCTGCATGTGGCCAATAGCCAGCATCATTCCTGCAGAGCTCAGGGCTCTCTCCTTGCATTTATGCACCCGTCAAGGTCCAGGAGCACCTCTGGCACCAGCAGCGATACCAGTCAGAGGACACCAAGACACAGCATCAGGGTGGGGAATAAGGCTGTGGAAGATCCCTCACAGGTCAGCCAGGACCATCTTTGAAATTTCAGCAATAACTGCTGGGACGATGGTCCTCTGTTACAGAGGGGTGTATCTGTCTCCAAATAGTGAGATAAAACTCTTTGTAAGTGGGATGCAGCCTTAAACCCAAGGACTTCCCTACCCACCCCCATGTCAGAGACATCCAGACGGAATCAAAATGTCTCTGCTAGCCTACAAGGGCACCTGAGTTCAACACATTCATCTCACTTTGGGAAGCAAGGGAGATAGCTGTGTTACATATGTAGTGATAATTGGCAAATACTGAGCTTTTGTAATGGCCTCTGCAGGACTTAACCGGTTTTGCTCACAGCCAGTATGCTTGACCATCCTATTTTCAAGATACGCCATTACCCCTGCTAGCTCCGAGTCTAGTGCTTTCTAGGTATATGTCATTAGCCTCACTGCTGCCCAAATCTACTAGCACAGAGCTCCAAGGAGATAAATATCACAGATTAATTTAGAGCCAGCTTGTGGAAGGAGTCAGCTCTCACACACTTTTCTCAGTCCCACTGCATTTGCTCTTGGGATGCATGGCTTATTAGCACTCTGATTAATAAGGCTCATTTATACCTTTAAAGAGATCAAAACAAGACGTGGCTGGAGAGACTTGGGTAAAAGTTCTCACACACTGTATAAATGCAGGCCAATATGCTGTGAGCAGGTCACACCATGTTCCCTTCAAGAGCTACAGACCTGAGACCCACATGAAACAGCTCATCAACACTTCCAATTTAAATCAAACCCATGCTAATAGCAACTGTGTACATGTACTGTCATCCTAACACATGCAGAAATGACATACAGAGGCTGTACTAACAAACAAACAGCAAAGCCTCAGGTAGCTGGATTCTGACCCACTTACATTTATTTTTTTCCCTAACTGATGCTGGAAAATTGCAAGCCAAGTTAGAAGGATGAGAGGAGCCTGGCAAGATCGGACATCTGCACTGCAGCTTTTGGGCATACGCCCACACTTCACAGCAGGGTGCTGGGATGCAGCAGGGGCCGGGAAGAGCAGGGGGGAGTTGACCCTCTCGCCTCCTCTCACCCCATTAATGAATGCACAGTGAGAAAGAGTGGTCTGATCATGCTTCCAACTTCCATCACACTAGAAAGTGTGCTGGGATAGATACTCACATCTGCCATGTCTGAAGATACAAGAAAACACATCCTCTTTTTTCTTTTGGGTTTACAGGAAAAATATGGAATTTAGTTGTAAAACAATAAGGCAAAAGAACAGCATTCAGGATGAACATCTGCACAACACTGGGCACACTTAGCACCTTGTACAAATAACAACACAGCTTCATTAATTGCTCTCAAGTCATCCAGTTGCTGGGACAGACAATACACAGCCCTCAGTAAGTGCACATGCTACGAACCAGTGGTTGCTTGTATCCAAGTTAGTGCCTTATTGCACTGGTGCGGTGATCCAAGTGGCTGCTCCAAGACTCTTTGGAGCCTTTGTGAAGGGACCAGACTCTTCCACCAAGACAGGAGCCTTGGCGGCAGCAGCAACAGCAGCCAGCTGGCTAGCTGGACGGCTGGATGCCTGCCAGGGGTGGCTCGACTCCAGTGCTTCAGTCCCTGGAAGCTTTGTAGCAGGAAGTAGCTGACAGACCATCAGGGATAATGCTTTTTGTCTATTAGGTAACTGAAGCATAATTTGATCACAGCTAAAAGAAATGTAAATAAAAAGACAATCCTTGCTAAACTTTATGAGGAGAAAGCCACATAATAACTGCATCTATGGCTTTTAAGTGAGAATTAAAACACTCTGCGAAATATGACATATTGGTAACATGGCCACTACATCACACATTAGTTTTGATTTAGGACTGCTACCATTTCATTGCCACAGCTAACACGCCTAGCAATTTTCCCACATCCTAAACCACGTACAAGAATATTTTCAAAATTGAGAATCATTTCTACTTTAACAGCAAATTCATTGAGTCTTCTCCCTTCCTCTCATATTTGAGAGATTTCTAATTCAGGGGATTGGACTGTTACCAGCAGTATCAGTACAAATTATGTTTTCATAGATGTGTCTGAGGGACACAGATGGTCTATGGATTGGTAACAAAAACTAGTGATAAAAAAAAACCCCTTGACTTTCAGAGACTAATCCTTCAAAGATCTTAAGGCCAGAAACGACCACTACGATCTTTTAACCTGGCCTCCTAAAGAATGTTGACATAAATTTTCATTTAGCAATCACTACACAAAGGCTGCAAAACTAAGGGTACCAAAACCCACCCTTTAGAAAGTCTTCCAGACTTGACGTAGAAATGCCAAGTGATACAGAATTCACTATAACTATGAATATACTGTTTAAGCGGTTCAATAGTTTCACTGTCAAACACATACACCTGATTTCTAATCTTAAACTGTCTGGTTTCAGTGTCCAACCACTCCATCTCACAGAACATACTGTGCTTCTATGCCCTACCTGCTGCTCAGTTTAAGCATTGGTTGTAAACCCCTTACGGCTCTTTATGATGTGTCTGGCATAATGGGATCAACATGCTACTACTACTATCGCCATCTACTACCACATTAATCTTCTTAACCATAGCATCCCTTAGGAGCTCACATTCAGGTATTTATCCACCACAACATTTAAACCCTTTTTGTAGTCATTGTTTTCAGATAATTCAGTTAATTATTCCAATAAGTGTGACTTATGTGTCTGCAGATACCACGGCTGAGAAAAATGTACATACAAATGTATTACAGACTAACTTGTAAGATTTTCAATAAGCTCCAGTAGCAACTTTCTCTTCAAATAGTACAGGGATTGGGACATCCTATACTCTTCTATAGGTCTGGCTAATTGCTCAGTTTCAGCATGATCCAGACTTATAAACTGATGGGCTGAAAACTGAATATGCACATGTCTAACAAGATGTGATATTAGCCTTTCACATTTTCTTAAGCAGCAAAGGGAAAATCCAATTCATTGGCTATAAAGGCCTCTCCTATTCCCATTCCTCACCTAACACACGTGTACATGATTCTCTCCTATAAAATATCATGTTGTAAGGTAGAAAGAGCATATCTCAGTGTTGCAATGACCAGATTGCAGATTACTTTAGGTTTCTCTGTGCTTTGTACTCTTGAGGGTATTTAACAGAGTGCTAGGAAAGGGTAGACTTGAGAGGAAAAAAAAATTCAAACCACTGCACCTATTCCCCTCTCTGCCAGATTTCGATGGCTTATATTTAAGAAACACCACTCAGTAAACAGGCCAAAGAGGAATGTATATGTGAAATTAGAATATCATTATGCCCACCAGCATATAAGCAACACTGGCTGTGAATAAGGAGAGGACTCCATAGACTTCATTGGATTGAATTTGCATCAGCTGCCCCCTGATTTGCAGTGGTATTCCTTCTCAAAGCTGACAGAAGAGCTGCTGTGGTGGCACTTCCCATACTCACTCATAGCTGGAAGAAAGCACCAAAGTGCTGTGGGTGTATTTTGTCATTTACAAACACTCTAATGGTAATATCTAAAAGAAGCAAAACCACCCTAATCAAAAATGCTTGCTCCAAAATATAATGCACTGAAAATCCATAGGTATTACAATGGTTACTAATCCATACATAGCTAATGTTTCCTGCATTTCTTACTTTGCGGGTTTCCCTGTTGTGCTTTATGCACTGAAAGAGTTCAATAACAAACTATCCTTAATTTACTGCTACTAACTATGTAGGCAATTTTTGGTCCCAATGCTGCTGCCTTAATACAGGAAAAACACTTTGTGAAGCAGACAGAAGCTTTGCCTAAGTAAGGATGGAAGGATTAGGCCTGCCTTATTATACAGTTATTTATTACACAATGATAATTAACACGAGGTAGACAAGCTCATTTGTTTGGCAACAGCAACCCTGATTGAAACATACTGTTAAAAAGTGCTGAGCATAAATAGTGTGAAAAAATGCTTATGCAACAAGAAGAAAATGTATGATTGTGTATTCTATCACATAGCTTAAAAACTGCAGGTTAAGCAAATTACCGCTGCTACTGTGATTCGCAATTCTGCCGATCACCTAAATGAATGATCAGGTATGAACCTTTCAATTCTAGCCACGTTTCTTTCTAAATACCTTACTATTTAGCAGCCTAAAGGGAGCCAACACATCAGTAGCACCTTCTATGCACTGTCGAGTCCCAGCTTGAGTGCACCAAACTCTGAGGCCTTTTGAAATCTTTAAAGACAATCATACATAAGACAGTTTCTACATTTCAGGGCTGGCTAGCAATACTGCAGCACAAAACAATATTTCAAGCTTTCTGATATACATGTGTCACCTCTATGTGACAAATAGCTTGTATTAATTAGGCACTAGACTTGGTGAGATTGCTGTTATTAACTGAGAGAAGATGGGTTGAATTTAATTGTGTGTGACATCAAAGTCAAGTGACTGATATTTCAAGCATCATTTAAAATGTTTGATATCGGAGTCATTGTATTCACATAAAGACTGTCTAAAAATATAAAAGAGAATGATGAGAGAGGAACTGAAATGCATTCATACAATCCATCTTATGAAGTGAATTTGATGTAATTTTACTTGGATTTTTGACCCAGTGCTGACAATATTTATTTATTTAGTTAGTTGTATAAAATTATTACTTTGAAGAACAGTTTATTTTTCTCAGTACTAATGTGGGAGACAGCTGGGATGGTTTGCATTGGTTCCACCATCAATGTTCTCAGAAATGTGAAGGGTGGGGGAGATTTGGTGGGGGAGATTTGGGGGGGGAGGGAGGAGGAGGAGAAACATAAAAGATAAGTCTGCACTGGGATTCACTTTATAGCCATTAATGAACACTGGAAAATGTTTACTTAAGAAAAGCAGACTGCACATTATTTAGGCAAACTTCTGTAACAGCCTGGAAAAAGAAAGAGGAAAAGGAAGCTATATTTAAAACTGCATATGAAGGAATAAATTTTAGGGGTAAGAGCTCACTATGGTACTACACATTGTACAAATGATAACTATGTCACACTCATCGGGATATGAAGAATGTTATTTTAGGGCTGAATACTTCCTTCATTTCAGATGCTGGCCAAAATCCCTTTCAGTTTGATGCTGCAGAATCATACCTGTGATATAGCATGACAATGTATACGATGCTTCTGTATTGTACCATTTCCTTTCAGTTCTTTCTTTAAAAATAAATAAACCACTTGCTTATTTAACACTTTCCATAAAGCATACAAAACAGTCCAACTGAAATCAGCTCAACTAAACTATAATGTGTGGCAAGTAAATATGTATCTGCTAGGTATTCCCAAGCAGAGAAATCTGAAGTGCACAAAGGTCAAAAGGAAATATTAATATTTTTACAAACTAGAAAGACAATATTCCAGTTAGAACAACCTGTCCCAGTGGTGCCCTAAACCCACACACTGTGGTGCAAAGGGAATAGTCAGGCTCCCTGGAGGTGTCTTTCCCCTTGCTGCAGTCTAGGAACCAGTGAGGCCAGAATAAAAAACAAATACATATATAAACCAAATTATTTATATGTATGTGTAGTGTGCATATGTATGTGGGTTTGCATGTATGCATAATTCTATATTGGGTACATTACAGTGTTTATATAAATAAATATATATATATCAGAATTAGTACTCCATAATCACAAGCTCATCCAAGACTACAAAGTATATATGAAGGACACAACCTCATCTGCAGGGGGATTCAGTTCTCAGAAGGACTTCATCCTTCCAGTGGCAGCATATTCTAAGGCTAAGCCAGTAAACTGTTTAACCACGCGCTTAGTTATAACAACTGATTTTGAAGGGGGAACTGATATGCACCAAGACAAAAGACACATAAATACTTTATGATTTGTATAGGCAGAAATCCCAATAGCTGACAGAAGATTCATGGATAAATTCCAGTTTCTTTAAGACAGCAATTCTCCACCATTTCAGCTGTTCCTCACAGGAGTGGATCAAAATCCTCTCTGAAATTATCTAAACTCTCTTGTCCTCAGTGGGATTACAAAGGTGCACCTTTCCCTTACTCTGCATAGGACTGGCATTAGCCTCAAGTTTTAACTAGCTTTCTCCTAAGAAAAAAATTAATTATTTCACTGTAAAGCAAGTTATTCTAAATAATTTGGTGTATCAGGCAGGATTCTATTTTTGGCAGTTGTAATATCAGTTTAAGCCTAATTGATAAAGCAATTTATATAACCACTCAGATTTTTTTCTATATATGAATTGTTCATGGAAGTTCTAGATTCCCTGCAATTCATTTATTAGGACCTACTTAGAGACTCATTACAACAACCTCTTACTGCTCTGTCCTTCATCTACAGTTGATCATTGCTAACACCTAGTATTTCAAAGACATTCATACAGCATATTCCTACTTTTTGATAAATTTTGCAGAACTCTGAACTAATTTACAGTGCCATATTTGCAAACTAAAAATGTACTCCTTACAAACATTTTCAAATGTGCTTAAAATTCATGGTTTCCACAGCCATCCTTGCCAGAAAGCTCATCTGCCTAGAAGAATATTCACGGGAAGCAAATATTAAAGGGTGCAAATATAATCAAAGCAAGTTTGCTTAAAAATGCAAATAGATATTTGAAGGGTTTGTTTTGTTTCTTCTATCCAGCTTGTGTTGAAACCTTCACAGTTTGAAATTAAATTAAAATAAAAAGAACTCTTCCATATGATTCGCAGTAGAAAATACTTTAAAACTCGGCTCATGTTTAAATTCTATCACCACTGAAATCAGTCATTCTTTCTGAACAATGCTTTCTAGCATGTTACTTATGTGATAAAAATCAGAGGAGCAAGAATTGTTAAAAGAACAAGTTCAGCCATTATAACCCCGTGCACCAATACACACGTATATTTAAATGCAGCTCAGAGGTGTTATTTGGTTCTGTAATTAAGAATTATCACAAAATAGCTGCAAAAAAAGATGCAGTTAGCAATCTAATAATATTCTTCATCTGTCATCAGAAAAATGGTGAAAACCTTAAGGCAAGGTTTTGAAAAGAGGCAGTTCTACTCCTCCCTTGAAGTACAAAAACTGTTTATGCACCAAATTTGACCATGACATAAAACTTTCCATTGTAGAACATAAGCCAAATTTATTTGGTCTTTAAACTTTGCTAGTATGTTGTTGCCTGGAACATGAGCGCTTTGGAACTGTTTTTCAAACATCATTCCAGTGGTTGAAATACCAGTAGCTGCATTTTGGACGTCTTCCAGTCAGCTTGTCTACCTGTCTGCTGTGAGAGTGTGAGCTTGCTACACCGCTACTGCACAACAGTGCCCTAGGCATTATATTTCTTTCCTAGCAAATTCACGTGACTTTTAATTTTTGCAACCATTTGTAGTCTGCTGGCAAATTTATTGACCAGGAAAGCTCATGCCTTCTCTGTGCTGCCCAAATAGGTTCTGGTTTGGTTTGTTTTGTTTTCATCTGGGCTTTTACCTGACCTCCAATGTTGCAGGAATCATTTTACATCAGCAATTAAATGCTGGAGTAGTTATTTGTAGCTTGCAATTGTCCCCATTTAGAAGACTAACTGCCCAATTGCAAAGCTTTTAAATGGGTGCAATTGCAAGTTCAAACAGTTGGGCCCACTTGTAATTACTGGCACAAAATTGGGCTCACTTATGTCGGAGATTGCTACTGGAGACATAGGCCACAAACTAAAAATAACGTTTCTTTGCCTGGTTGCTATTCTGTATTGGTTCATTACAGCATAAGGAATGAAAGGAAAAGACTCTTGGTGAGTAGATGGCAGAAATAAATACATTAAGACAATTTGAGACTATAAAGTGATCAACGTGGCGCCTTGGACAAATGATCATAACAGTCGCATGCCTAATCACCCATTTCACACACAGTTTTGTGAAAAAGCTTTGTTCTCTTTCATGGCCTTTCTCTTATTAAGAGAAAGTGTCAGTGGTCAGAGGACCCAATTCCAGGTCCAGACGCACAAGCTGTGGGATGCCACTGGCCGTTTTAAACCATCTGTTGCACCTACAGCTTTTTACCCTTTCTCCACGTGAAAGAAGCTGATGAAGAAAACACCAGGAGCTTTTTTCTGCTCTCACATAGTCAGACAGTGGGTGGGCATAGTGCTACTGCTGCTGAGGAAATTGTGTCTAACTCATCCTAATCACAATCAGGAGAAATTTCCCAGTGTTTTTTTCCCACTGCAAAAGTATTTTCAATGGTCAAAGGACATACTTCCACAGATAAAGGCTCCATTTTGGTGCCATCATAATCGCCTGCACACATTTGACACTCTCCCCAAAGCATATTCTAAGCCTGACAATAAGAAAGCAGCCCTATGAACATGTGTACCCAAGCACACACAAAAGCGTGGTGTTTACCTGATCTTCATTACCACTGCTTAACACCATGGCACAACTAAGACAGCTCTGCTGCATCCATGCGAATTGCTTCATCACAGCCTACTCAAACCAGTACTCCTAATCAGCCGCCGAGAATGTCAAACCACTGCTGTTCACCTCATCTGCTGATGACATGAGACACATCTGGGCAATGGAACAAAGGGAATATTCTAAACATGCTTATGCTAAGAGGGGAATTAATATTCACTGCCAAAAGGTGCAACTGCCAGCCCAGAACAGTAGATAAGTCAACTACCCTACAGTACTAAAGTCTTGGGGACCAGATTCTCCCAAGTCCATTGAAATCAAATTGTATTTAGTGAGCATGTGGCCACTGAGACATATTCAGGTAAAACAGAAATATATTTAAATATAATTGCATTTTTTCAGCATCACATGCACTGCAGAAGGCATCTATTTTCTGTAGATTCAACAAATGATATTTTAATGTACATACATAATTTATTGAGCAAGCAATAGACTTGGTTGAATGAATGTCAGCCACCAGCTGAATGTCAGCCACTGAAGATCCAACATGGTGTATTTCCATGCTTATTACTTAGTACAGTAGCAAAGAAGGAAACATTTAACATATTTATGAACTTGAAATCTCTCTCAAGTTCCACTGTTTGGGACTATCACAAATGTTATCACATTTCTTCTTCTATATGCATGAAAATGAGTAAGTTATTCACTTAGTAAGTATTTTTCAATCTAAAAAAAGATTTACTTACTACCTATACCATTCTTGTAATACTATGAAATATAGCTAGAGAACATTATCTGGTTTTATATCTTGCCCATAATTCCTGTTTAACTTACAAATAGTGGGTAAGATGCAGCGTTTTGTACTTAGATATTTAAATGTATCCAACTAATTTCTGAATATCTTGCTTAAAATTACCATGATTAGATGAAAACAAATCTAGTGGTTTCAGCACCAAAAAAGGCAGTTTTAACAATATGTCTATGATAGAACAAAATCATTAGCAATCTATTTAAAAATAGCAACAGTACATTTTTTAGGCATCTTCAGTCTAAACTTTAAATTGCAGATTAAAAGAGCCTGATGATTGTAAGGGAATGGGAGTTTGAACTCCATGTTCTTGTCCTTGGCCCTGCTTTTCTGATGAAATATTTCACTGGATGCATTAATTAGCTCGAAAAGTCTCCTATTACCATGGTTGCTCCCCACACCAAGTCCTTGATTTTAGACAGCAAGAGCAGAATTTGTTTCATATCAGCTTAATTGCCTCCAATTACCTACAGCCACCCAGAATTACCTACTGACCAGAATTACATGCACTTATTTCTATCAGCCTTAAATACAGTCAAGATGTAGTGATTTAAGTTCAGAGTTAGACATCTCTGTGGCTGCTCTGTAAAGTTAGACTTCAGAGATGAATCACATTCCCATTTCCAGTGCTGAGAGGCCTTTGCCTCCCATTGATTTCAGGAGTTGCATGTGCTTAATGTCCAAACTACAGCAGCCACATTTTCAGGCCAGCTCCACACTTAGCACCTCCCATCACTCTCATTAGGCTCCTGGAATCTGACCCGTATCATGGAGCAATCACTGCCGCTGTGGTTCACGATAGCGGCACATCTACCCTGCTGAGATAAAGCACCTATTTGGACCTCTTTGGCTCTGAAGATTCACTGGAAAGGAGAGCCCAAGTGTTTCTGGAGAGCAGGGAAGAAGAAATTAGTCTTTCAACAGGCTATCATTAGGTTAGCAGCATAATAACTTTTTTTTCCTTGAAAACTGATTTGTGCAATATAGAAGCAGCATAGGCTATAGCAGGGCCTATGTCCTATGTTGCCTGTTTGAAGCAGAATAGAAACAAAGAAGAAGCAACACCAGAAGACACCTGGGGAAAAGGTGTCCC